>CABHPP010146743.1:0-39288 GCA_902168425.1 Peromyscus attwateri | reverse complement strand
TCTCTCTCTCTCTCTCTCTCTCTCTCTCTCTCTCTCTCCCCTCTGTTAAAATGAAAATTAAAATAAACAAGTATTGATAAGACAAAAATAGCAAGACGAAACATAACAGAAATGTCACAGAAAGACTTGGTGTCTGATTTACATTGGCCAGCTACTTCTGAGCATGGAATATGTCCGGAGGGTGGTTGATAAACCCAGTGACACTCCATTGGACAACATTGATTTTCCCTTCCCAGGAAGACAGCAATTGCAAATAAATTCTTCATTAGGTTGGAAATTTGTGTTCACTTCAACATCTTAGTGCTTGGATTTTGTCTTGTTTGAACTTGCACATGCATTATATCTATGAATGCTCTCATGGTCTCTGTGAGTTCACATGTGTGTTAGTCCTGATGAGTCTGGAAGAAGCTGTTGAGCTAAAAATCATGTAGATTCAAAAGGATGGCAGAGTGAGGGATCTGATTGAATATTCTTACTGAGGTTAGCACTAAGGTATTCAACTCTATACCTTACTGTAGCCCAGCTGCATGCTGTGAACAAATAAATGGGATTACAGATATTCTTACTTAAGAAAGCATACAGCATTCAGATGAACTTTTTTTTTTCTTTTTGAGGCTCTGGAAATACAAAAGCTACAAATCAGAGTCAAATGTTAATGGAATTCATATACCAAACTTATGAAAGAATTCTAATACACTCCTGCTGGAATGACTGTCCCCATAGAAATGGCTTTCCTATTCTTGATATTTCTTATTTTTCTTGTACATTCTTACCATACAAAACACACAGGAATTCTTTCATAAGTTTAAGTTATTGAAGTCAATGTAACTAATTACTACATAATTTTGAAATAAAAATAATCAGGACAAGAAATAAATGATATCATCTGGCGGTAGAATCAGAACCCATCCCTGGTTCACGAGGGGGCTTTTTGGAGCCCACTACCTATGATGGGACACCTCATTCAGCTTTGAGGCAGGGAGAAGGGCTTGGATTTGCCTCTACTGGATATGCCTTCCCATGGGCAGCCTTGTCTTCTTGTGGGGGGAGTAGGGAATGAGTTGGTGGGAAAGGCTGGGGAGGTTGGAGGAGGGAAGAGGGGGATCTTTGATTGGTATTAAAATGAGTGAAAAAATTTCTTGATAAGTAAAAAGAAAAGAAAAAAGAATATTAGAAAGAAAATCTTTATAAAATACTCATAAAAATTGACTTATCATACTGTAGGATTATTACTTTCCAGTAGTATTGTTTGATATTAACATATTTTTCTGAAGATCTATTTCTTTCTTGTCATTTTCTATAGATAGAAAAACTGATTTATGACATTATGCCATGATTTGGAAGAAGACCCCATATAAATTATACTGAGAAGTAGGACCATTTCTATGATAAATAATACTGTTATTAAGCATTTGGAACTGATGCGTGGGAGGAAGATGAAAGAGTTTGGAGCTTTGGTCTAGAAAATGCATAGAATTTTGTGAAAATGTTTTAATCAGTTGTTCTTGTGGGAATCTGGGAGACCAGAATGCCAATGTCAATGTGGAGATTTGAATCATGAGGTTTCAGATGGCAATACCAACACCCCAAGGAAGTTGGCCAGATGTCATTTGTGCTTTATTTTGGCAAAGAATCTGGATGCATTCAGCCTATGTCCTGGAAAGGTAAGTAAGGTTGAATTTAGAAGGAATGGATCAAATCATTGAAAGAAATTTTAGGGCAGAACAGCATCCAGGCTGTGATGGTTAGTGATCATTCTTTCATCCAGATCTATGTGAGAAAGTGCCACAAGAGGAACAAAACCATGAACAATGTGCCATTTGGAGGGAAAGAAAAGAATTTAAAATTACAGACAAGGCTGATACAGAGAAACCAGTTGTACGTGCTAAAGAGATCAGCACAATTACAGAGAAACCTCTTGCTCTGCACTTAGAAGATAGGAAAGATGCCCTGAGTGTAAGAACCACTCACTGAAGTCTCTATTTAGTAAAATCCAAATTTATCTGAACTGAGATAGACTAAACTGAAAACTCCATTGGAGGTGTTCCTCTGCTTGAGAACAACCACCTGAGAAAATGTTTTCCAAGGGTCACATTGGAAGGAATACTGAAGCCAGTGCAACCACATTCCAAGAGACAAGTTTACACTCTAAGCTACAAACCGAACTTGAGATCATTGTTCACATGGAGCTGGTCTCATAGACATGATGAATCTGAGTGTGGGAGTTCACAGAAGCTTGTGCAGAGGTTCTAGAAGACCACTGGGGCCAGACAATTTATAGCAGGCTCAGTTCCCCTCAAATAGTCCCAGAGTGACCACAGGAGGAAAATGTGAAAGGGAAGCCTTTTCTGTAAGGAAGGTAGAGCCCAGAGTACTACATATACCCGGACCATGAGATGCACGCCAAGGAAAACTGCGTACATGCAGTGGTGGCTTAAGAGGTAGGCTGTGTGTACTCCAGGGAGATAATTAGAGGGATGAAACTATTAAGCCCTTCTCAGCCTAGATGATTTCAGCACAGACGCCAGATGCCTGCATGGACCTTCAGGGTTTGGGGTTGGTCATGCTGGGTTTCAGTTCTTCTTTTAATCTGTCCTTGTTGTGCCTTATCCTTTTGTCTTTGAATGATTATCATTGTTCTGTATGATTGTATATTGGAAGTACATAACTGCTGTTCTATGTCAGAGGGGCTCACAGCTAAGAGATATAGTGTCTCAGTAGAGACACTGCACTTAGACTTTTAAATAGTGTTGCAACTATTAAATACTACAGGGGCTTTCAAAGTGGGACTGCACCCATGAGTCTGTAGGGACAAGGAGCAGGAGGTTATGACTTAAACACGGTAGGTTTGGGAGTAAGTTGACAAGAGGAAAAATTTTGATGGTTAGCATGAATTACCAACTTGTCAAGAACAAGATTCATCAAGAAGACAAAACTTAGGCACATATGTGAAATACTTTCTTGATTTAGATGAACAAAAATCAACATTTATTTTCTTAAGTTGCTTTTTTCCAGTAGTTTGCCATAGCATTACTTTTCCTATTGTCTCTAGTATGTCATATAATAATATGTCATTAAATAGAGAATATGATAATTATATATAAATTAATATGACTATAGTATCATATTGATTATATATACATACAGTATATTACTATTCTATATCACTGAATGAGTAGGTCCCCTAATTTCTGGAATCAAACAAATTATCAACTTTCTGAAAGTCTGGCTAATACACTCAAATTATTTTCAAGAATGATCAAGAGAGGAAATTAAGTTCTTAATATAAAAGAATAGACAAAGAGGATATCATGAGGATACCAAATGGCATTGAGATGAGCTGGCACATTCATTGCCAAGAGGAGTACCTAACTTTCTGAATTTCCTGTTTATGATGGAGATTTTCCCCACAGTCAGACTGTGCTGTGATCTTTCTTTCTGTGTTCCTTCCTTTCATAGGTTAATATATTGAAATTCTGTCACCAGTGCAATAGTATCAACAGCACCTTTAGGGGACAGTTATATTGCAAGCCAAGGGTCCCTTTGAACGGGATTAGGGATTCTACAAAAGAAATGTCAAGAAGTTTGAAGGATCATTCTACCTTGTGCGGGCACATTTAAAGAAACACCTGGAAAACTATCCCAGTTCTAGAAATGAGCCCCATCATGGGTCAGATCTACCACCTCCTCACTGTTGAACTATCTAGGTTCTACAGCATCATTAACAAATTTCTATTACTTAAAAGTGACCCAATCTAAGGAATTTGTCATAGAAGTCAAAATTGACTCAGAATAGCTGTTTCTATGTGTTTAATTTGAGAATATTATGTTTCCAGAGATCTATACTGTCATAGTTTGTGCTCCAGACCTTTAAACTGTGTGAAAAAATCTCCACAGTGGAATTTGAGTCAATGGAGACCTTCTGTGTCACAGGCCAGCTCCACTTGGATGATAATTCTTTTTATTCTCTCCACATTGCTGACACAATGACAATGAATGAGTACATGCCCTCCTATGTGTGTACATACACTTAAAATTCTGTGCCTGCATCTTCTAAAATTTATGTTCTTTAGAAAATAATTAATAATAAATTCCAAAGTTCAGACTGCAGTTGATGAGACAGAATAAACCTAATAATTTTCTTAATTCTTCATAGAAAGTGAGAACCTTAAAAACCTTTAGATAATTTACATATATTTAAACTGGAGAGAGATAGAGATAGAGAAAGAGAGCCTTTTGAAGGTCACTATTTCTCTTTTCTTTCTTTCTTTGCTTGTTTCTCCGCCAATTCCCTTCCCCTGCCTCCCTTCTGCCCCCATCAACTCCTCTGTTTCTGCCCCCAACACAGTATAGCATATCACATTGAGGTAGGACTAAGCTCCCCTTTTTGTATTAAGCCTGGATGAGACAACCCAGTATGAGGAATAGGTTCGCAAAAGACAGCCCAAGCTCTAGGAACAGGCCCTGGTACCACTGCTAGGAGTCCCAGAAACAGACAAACTACACAACTGTCACACATATGCAGAGGGGCTGAGGTAGGTTCCATGCAGGCTCCCTAGCTGTCAATCCAGAATCTGTGAGCTCCTGAGCCCAGGTTAGTTGTTTCTGTGTGTTCTCTTGAGATGACCTTGACACTCCCCCCCACCCCCCTACCCCCCGGCTCATACAATCATTCATCCCTCTCTTCAATAAGTTCCTGGAGCTCAGCCCAGTGTTTGGCTATGGATCTCTGCATTTGTTTCCATCAGTTTCTTGATGAAGGCTCTCTGATGACAATTTGAGTAATCACCAATCTGATTACAGGAGATGGCCAGTTCAGGCAACCTCTCCATTGTTGCTAGGAGTCTTAGCTGGGGTCATCCTTGTGGATTCCTGGGAATTTCTCTGGCAACAGGTTTCTCCTGAACGTCTAAATGCCACCACCCTCCACCCCCCGCCCCATCAAGAAATCTCTTTCAATACTCTCTCCTTTTGTCACAACCCCTATCCATCCAACCCGATCCCTAATGCCCCCCAACTCCACCCATAAACTCCACACCTCCAGTTTACACAGAAAATCTCTTCTACTTCCCTTTCAAAGGGAAATCCATGCATCCTTCTTACAGCCCTTCTTGTTACCTAGCCTCTCAGGGGCTGTGGATTGTAGCCTGATACTCCATAACTTTACAGCTAATACCCACTTATGAGTGAATGCACACCTTGTTTGTCTTTCTGGGCCTAGGTTATCTCACTCAGGATGATTATTTTCTAGGTGAAAAAAACTCCACTTGCCTGCAAATTTCACGATGTCACTGTTTTTTAAAGCTGAGTAATACTCCATTGTGTGAATGTAGCACATTTCCTTTATCCATTCTTTAGTTGAGGGACATCTAGGTTGTTTCCTGGTTCTGGCTATTACCAATAATGCTGCTATGAACACAGCTGAGCAAGTATACTTGTGAAATGATTGAGCGTCATTTGGGTTATTCCCAAGATTAGTGTGCCTGAGTCCTGAGGTAGGTTGATTCCCAATTTTCTGAGAAATCACCATATTGATTTCCAAAGTGGATGTATAAGTTTGCAGACCCACCAACAGTGAAGGAGTGTTTCCCTAGTTCTACATTCTCTCCAACATAAGCTAGCATTCGTGTTTTTGATCTTAGCCAATCTGACAGGTGGGAGATGGCATCTCAGAATCATTTTGATTTGAATTTCCCTGATGGGTAAGGATGTTGAACAATGTATTAAGTGTATCTTGGCCATTTGAGATTCTTCTGTTGAGAATTATGTTTAGATATGCACCCCATTTTTAAACTGGATTATTTAGTTTTTTTGATGTCTGGTTTGAGTTCTTCATATATTTTGGATATCAGTCCTTCGTAAGATGTGGGGTTAGTGAAGGTCTTTTCCCATTCTGTAGGCTGCTGTTTTAACTGATTGGCAGTGTCCTTGCCTTACAGAAGCTTTTCAGTTTCATGTGGTCCCATTTTTTAATTGTCTATCTCAGTGTCTGTTGCTACTGATGTTCTATTCAGGAAGATGTCTCCTGTGCCAATGTGTTCAAGGGTCTTTCCCACTTTCTCTTCTATCAGGTTCAATGAAACTGGGTTTATATTGAGGTCTTTGATCCACTTGTACTTGAGTTTTGTGCACAGTGATAGATAGGGATCTATTTGCATTCTTCTACATGCTGATATCCAGTGATTTCAGCACAATTTGTTGAAGATACTTACTTTTTTCCATTGTATAGTTTTGGCTTCTTGGTCAAAAATCAGGTGTCCATAGGTGTATGGATTTATGTCAGGGTCTTTGATTCAATTCCCTTTATCTACCAGTCTGTTTTCATGCCAAAACCATGCTGTTTTTATTAATATAGCTCTGTAGTAGAGCCTGAAATCAGGGATGGTAATACCTCCAAAGTTTCCTTTATTTTATACTATTAGTTTAGTTATAATGTTCTTTTTTTGTTTTTTCCATATGAAGTTGAAGATTGTTCTTTCAAGATCTGTGAAAAATTGTGTTGGTATTTTGATGGGGATTGCATTAAATCTGTAGATTGCTTTTGGTAAATTGCTGTTTTTACTATGTTAATCCTACTGATCCATGAGCATGGGAGACCTTTCCATTTTCTGATATCTTCTCCAATTTCTTTCTTAAAGTTCTTGTCATACAGGTCTTTCACTTATTTGGTTACAGTTACCCCAAAATATTTTATATTATTTGTGGCTATTGTAAAGGGTGATGTTTCCCTGATTTCTTTCTCAGCACATTTATCATTTTTATATAGGATGGCTACTGATTTTTTTGAGTTAATCTTAAATCCAGCCATGTCACTGAAGGTGTTTATCAGTTGAAGGAGCTCTCTGCTGGAATTTTTGGGGTCACTTATGTATACTGTCATATCATCTGCAAATAATGAAAGCCTGACTTCTTCCTTTCCAATTTGTATCCCCTTGATCCCCTTTTGTTGTCTTTTCCCTCTAGATAGAACTATAAGTAATATATTGAATAGATATGTAGAGAGTGGAAAGCCTTGTCTTCTTCCTGATTTTAGTGGAATTGCTTCAAGTTTCTCTCAATTTAGTTTGATGTTTGCTGTCCACTTGTTGTGTCTTGCTTTTATTATGTTCAGATTGTTCCTTGTATCCCTGATCTCTCCAAGACCTTAATCATGAAGGGGTGTTGGATTTTGTCAAAGGCTATTTCAGCATATAATGAGATGATCATGTGGTTTTTTCTTTTTTCAGTTTGTTTATATTGTGGATTACATTGATATATTTTTATATGTTGAAATATTCCTGTATCTCTGGGATGAAGCCTACTTGATCATAGAGGATGACCTTTTTGATGTGTTCTTGGATTCAGTTTTCCAGTATTTTATTGAGTATTTTTGAATCAATGTCCGTGAGAGAAATTGGTCTGTAATTCTCTTTCTTTGCTGAGTCTTTGTGTGGTTTGGATATCATGTTAACTGCAGCCTTTTAAGAAGAATTTGGCACTGTTACTTCTGTTTCTAGAAGTATTGGTATTAGCGCTTCTTTGAAAATCTGGTAGAATTCTTCACTTAAGCCATTTGGCCCTGGTCTTTTTTGGTTGGTAGACTTTTAGTAGCTGCTTCTATTTCCTTAGGGGTTATAGATCTATTTAAATTGTTTATCTGGTCTTGATTTAGTTTTGGTATGTGGTATCTATCATGAAAATTGTCCATTGCTTTTAGATTTTCTAATTTTGTGGAGTACAGGTTTTTGAAGTATTACCTAGGATTGTCTGGATTTTCACAGTGTCTGCTGTTATGTCTCCCTTTTTGTTTATGATTTTGCTAATTTGGATAGTCTCTGTCTGAAGTTTAGTTAGTTTGGATAAGAATTTGTTTATCTGTTTTATTCCCTCACTGAATCAACTCTTTGCTTCATTGATTCTTTGTATTGTCCTCTTTGTTTCTATTTTATTGATTTCAACCCCCAGTTTGATTATTTTCTGCCATCTTTTCCTCCTGGGGGTATTTGCTTCCTTTTGTTCTAATGTTTTCAGGTGTGCTGTTAAGTTGCTAGTATGAAATTTCTACAAACATTTGTGTAGGTTCTTAGTGCTAAGAACATTCCTCTGATTACTGCTTTTATTGTGTCCCACATGTTTGGTTATGTTGTGTATTCATTTTCGTCGAATTCTAGGAAGTCTTTCTTATTTCTTTTTTGGCCCATTGGTAACTCAGTTGAGAGTTTCTCAGTTTCCATGAGTTTGTAAGCTTTCTGTAGTTTGTGCTGTTGTTGAACTCTAACTTGAACCAAGGTGATCCAATAAGATATAGGAGGTTATTCCAATTATTTTGTATCTGTTGAGATCTGCTTTGTGACCGAGTACATGGCCACATTTAAAGAGGATTCCATAA
The DNA here is from genome assembly GCA_902168425.1 of Peromyscus attwateri. Classification (NCBI taxonomy): domain Eukaryota; kingdom Metazoa; phylum Chordata; class Mammalia; order Rodentia; family Cricetidae; genus Peromyscus; species Peromyscus attwateri. Next base: position 30,920 of record CABHPP010146743.1, on the reverse strand, counting down.
GGTGCTGAGAAAAAGATATTTTCTTTTGTGTTTGGGTGAAATGTTCTGTAGATGTCTGTTAGGTCCATTTGAGTCATAACATCTTTTAATTCCCTTATTTCTCTGTTTAGTTTCTGTCTGACAGACCAGTCCATTGGTGTGAGTGGGGTGTTGAAGTCTCCCACTACTAATGTGTGGGATTTGATGTGTGATTTAAACTTTAGTAGTGTTTCTTTTACAAATCAGGATGCCCTTATATTTGAAGCATAGATGTTCAGAATTGAGTCTTCATATTGATGGATTTTCTCCTTTGGTGAATATGAAATGTCCTTTTCTATCTCTTTTGATTAATTTTATTTTGAAGTATATTTTCTCAAATATTAAGTTATCTTCATCAGCTTGCTTCCATTTGATTTGAAAGTCTTTTCCCATCCCTTTACTCTGATGTAACATCTGTCCTTGAAGTTGAGGTGTGTTTCTTTTATGCAGCAGAGAATGGATCCTGTTTTCTAATCCATTCTGTTAACCTGTGTCTTTTTATTGATCAATTGAGTCCATTGATATTAAGAGATATTAATACCAGTGATTGTTAATTCCTGAGTATTTTCTTTCTTTCTTTCTTTTTTTGGTGGTGGTTGTGGTAGTGTATTTGTGTGTGTTTGTGTGTGTGTGTGTGTGTGTGTGTGTGTGTGTGTGTGTATTTCCCTTCTTTGCATTTTGCTGATGTGAGATTATCTATTTTCTGAAATTTTGTGGATGTAGATAACTTCCTTGGCAGGAGTTTTCCTTCTAGTACTTTCTGAAAGCCTAGCTTTGTGGATAGGTATTGTTAAATCTGGTTCTGTCATGAAATATCTTGTTTACTTCATCTGTGGTGATTGAAAGTTTTGTTGGGTATAGTAGTCTAGACTGGCGTCTGTGGTCTCTTAGTAGCTGCAAAAGCCTGATGTATTCTGATAGGTCTGCCTTTAAATGTTACTTGGCCTTTTTCCTTTGTAGCTCTTAATATTCTTTCTTTATTCTGCATGTTCAGTGTTTTTATTATTATGTGGCAAGGTGACTTTTTTTTTTGGTCTAGTATATTTGATGTTCTGTAAACATCTTATACCTTTATAGGCATGTCCTTCTTTGTGTTGGCCAAGTATTCTTCTATGATATTGTTGAATATATATTCTGTGCCTTTGAGTTGGAATTCTTCTCCTTCTTCTATTGCTGTTATTCTCAGGTGTCTCAGATTTCCTGGATGTTTTGTGTAGGAGAATTTCAGGGTTTAATATTTTCTTTGACTGATGAATATCTTTCCTCTATTCTATTTTCAACACCTGAGAGTCTGTCTTCCATTCATTGTTGGTGATGCTTGCACCAGTAGTTCCTGTTTGCTTACCCAGTTTTTTTTCCATTTCCATAATTCCCATGGTTTGTGTTTTATTTATTTCTTCTATTTCAATGTTCAAGTCTTGAATCATTTACTTCACCTGTTTGATTGTTTTTCTTTGCTTTCTTTAAGGGATTTATTGATTTCTTCTAATTTTTTGTTTGTCTTTTCCATTTTCTTTAAGGGCATTTTTTTTTATTTCCTCATTAAGGGCTTCTACCACCTTCAAAAAAGTTATTTTACAATCATTTTCTTGTGCTTCAGCTATGTTGGAATGTTCAGCTCTTGTTTTTGTAGGATCACTGGGTTCTGGTGGTACCATATTATCCTTTATGTTATTGAACATATTCTTACACTGACATTTACACATCTGAATTTGGGGTGATTAAAGGTCTAGGTGTTGATTCTTATATTTTTCTTTGTTGTTTGTTGCACTTTATTTCTGTTTCCTTTATTGTTTTCTGGACTGAATAGCTGAGGTTTCTGGTGATTGGCAAGTCTTTAGGCCCAGTAGAGTGTCTCATCTGAGATTTGTGGGGGTTTCGGTGCCTAGATCCAGTGTATCCTCCTATTCTTCCAACTGGTGTGGGTGTACCTGTGCCTACGGAGTCTGTTGTAGTTAGGGGGAAGTACTAACCATGGGGGAGGACATTGAAGTTGGTGGGGTCGGTTGGCAGAGTGGGTCTTGGGGGAACTGAATCCAGTGGATGGCAGCCATGATGGTGCAGCCTGCAAGTAGGTCTTTCTCCTGTCAGTCAGCTGGTGGAGATTGCCAGTAAGTCATTATTTCAAAAGACATCATGCACTTCAGAAACAGAAGTCAGAGACCCTGAGCTGGAATAGACTGAATGCCTCCTAAAGCCCTGAGGCTTCACTTTTATGGCACCAGAAGGTACAATGCAACCTTCCAAAGTTTGGAAGCAACCAACAGTCCTCCCCATCTATGAAACCTATGAATCACATCAATGATCAGTGTGGCACCATAACCCTAAGGCTGCGTAGTGGTATGCATACCTAACTGGACTTAAGTTCCGTTCAACAAGAGGGAGACCATGCCTGGTACTTGAAACTTAGTTAAGTACTCAGTAAAGCAAATTCATGGTTATTGGAAGAACATCTACAACTATTGAATTACTAAATCAACATAAACTCTAGCAACAATTTATAAACATTTGTCCGGATAACCACAGATAAATATATTTGCCTCCAACTGAGGAAACTTGTTTTTGCAACAGGTGAAAAAGACAACCAAAAGATAACGATAACCAATCAAAATTCAGAGCTGTGGAGCCCAAGCCCAGTGATTACAGCTACAACACCTAAGGCTCAGAAAATACTGCAGAAGAAGAAGTGGAAAGGGCCAGAAACTTGGGTCCTTCCCAGTAACATTTCATCTCCTAGCAATATCAGAAGCTACACATATAAAGTCTCACTACCTAAATGTGAGTCTGTAAGGATGACAGCAATGAACATTCCCAGTTGGACAGAGAAAAGAGCATGAAGCCTCAGTCTCATTCAATGAACCTTAGGCAATGGAGAAAAGCTGGGAACAGGAGAGATGGCCTTCCCCAAGGAAGAGCACATAAATTGGTTTTGAAATGCCAAGTTGTCAGCCCTAACATACAGGTAGCATTACAAGGACTGAATGGAATATATATATATATATATATATATATAATATATATATAATATATAATATATATTATATATTATATATATATAATTTGTGTGTGCACATTTTTGTATATGTGTATATATACTAACATGCATTCAATAATATTTAGGCTTTTTTACAATAGTTTTTTTTAAGAGGGCACAATTTGAAGGAGCAAGGGGAGGGATATGGGAGGGTTAGGAGGGAGGAGAGGAAAGGGAGAATGTTGTAATCAAATTATGATCTCAAAGTTTTAAAAATTAAAAAACTAACCAAGTAGAAAGGCTAGAAAGTATGACTGTGCATTAATAATAAAGAAGGAAAAGGGAAAAAAGAACTATTAGATGTTCTTGAACAATTATAGTCTCTGTCTAGGGATTCTTTTATACATCTCACTTCGTTTTAGCTGGTAAGACTTAAATTATTTACTTTGTCTCTGGGAAGTGAATACGAAAAAGTAAGATATGAATAGAGAACCACAAATTTTATGTCTCTGTGTGTGTACTTCCATGCAAGTACATATGAACAAAGCCTTAGCACTGGGGCCCAGAAATTTTTAGTAGGATCAAGGTAAAAACCTGAATTTGTATGTCACTTTAATAATTTTTAATATTTTTATTGATATAGAATTACATAATTTCTCTCACTTTCCTCCCTCCAGCTCCTCTCACTTACTCTCCTTCAAACTTGCCTTCATTCCTAAGTTTTTTTATCTTTGATTATATTGTGACATATATACATGTAACACACACACACACACACACACACACACACACACACACACACACACACACGACCACTCCACTCTGCCGTGGATGCTGAACAAAGGGCTCATCTCCTGTTTTGAGTGAGACTGGAATCTAGTTAGACAGGCTGTTGGTTGCCACCAACATTTGGGTGACACATTTTGGACTTTATGGATGTCTTTGAAAGGATGAACGGTGCTGGTGGCAGAGCTTGTTACTGGCAGAAGTCACTAGCCATGGCAGAACCCAATGTTAGGCCAGATCCTGAGGATTGAGAGCAGAATCCTAACAATCTTGTCATGCTTGTCATGGTTGTTGCAGATGAGTAGTACTGTTTAATTGCTTCCCTCCCTGCGTGGTTTGAATGGGACTGGCACCCACAGTCTCATATATTTGAGTGCTTGGAGTATGTGTGTCTTTGTGTTTCAAAATCCCGTGCAAGACCCAGTCTCCTTTCTCTGTCTTTATCTCTGTCTCTGTGTCTCTTTCTCTGTATTTATCTCTGTCTCTGTGTCTCTCTGCCTGTCTCTCTCTGTCTCTCTCTCTTTCTCTCTCCTCACCTTGTTTATAAGATGGAAATCCTCAGCTACTGCTCCAGTACCAGGTCTGCCTGCCAGAATACATATTGCTCACCATAATAATGGTTACAGACTCACTTGTAGTTGGTTGTTTTTGCTCTTTGACTGTTTGGGGAGGCTCACCACCCAGTGCCCAAATAAATCACACATGGAGGTTTATTCTTAATTATCAATGCCCAGCCTTAGCTTGGCTTGTTTCTTACCAGCTTTTCTTAAATTATCCTGTCTATCTTTTGCCTCTGGGCTGTTAACTTTCTCTATTTATGTATACCTTTCATTATTTCATACTCCTTGGCTTGCTCTATGGCTGGATGGCTGGCCTCTGGCATCCTCCTCTCCTTGTTCTCTTGGTCTTTGATCTTCTTCCCCTCCCAGATTTCTCCTGCTATTTACTCTCTCTGCCTGGCAGCCCTGCCTTTCCTTTCTCCTGCCTTACTATTGACATCTAGATCTTTATTAGAATATCAGGTGTTTTAAAGTCAAAATAACACAGCTTCACAGAGTTAAACAAATGGAACTTAAAAAAATGCAATACATCTTTGCATTATTAAACAAATGTTCCACAGCATAAACAAATGTAACACATCTTAAAATTATATTCTACAACACTCATCTTCTGAAACTGTAAGCAAGCTCCCAAATAAATACTTTCCTTTTGCCTTGGTTAGGATGTATCTTCACATCAACAGAAGAGTAACTAAAATGTTCCCCTAGCAGCTTGCATAGTATTTTCTGGAACCATGGATGTTAGACTATAGGAAAGAAGCCTTAATGCTAGTTCTAGCTTGAGTCATCTGAGTCTTGTGTCCTAAGTATGTGATGTCTTCATCAATAGGCTCCACCTTCAGCCCCTGAGATGCAACCAAAGGCTAAATATGTTGTATAGACAGGCACATGTGCTGAACAACCCTTCAAAATTTTGTTTCTCCTGTCTATTAATGAAGTTTCTGTTAATCTAGTGTTCCTATGGGAAGCACTGTCAGTCCAAGTGGCTCAGCTTCCTTATAGATAATATATATATATATGTGTGTGTGTGTGTGTGTGTGTGTGTGTGTGTGTATGTGTGTGTGTTTATATAAAGTATGGTGCATAATTTTAAGTAAATACAAAATAATGTGATTTCTTGAGTATTTACCAAACAATCTTTATGTTATTTGTATCTCCTCCTTCTACATTGATCCCTTTCTTCTCACAATTGGAGACCCTTGCCTGTTAGTCTCTTTGCCACTCTTGTCACCAGTATCCTGCCATTTCCCCACCAATCCTTCCCCCAGCACCTACAGTCACATTATACTTTCCTGTATTTGGTGAATGCTCCATGTTGAGTACTCACATTTAAGGATTTGGGGCTAGGATGTGAGATGAGAAAGAAGGTAGAGTTTTTGTTTCTGTGTCTAACTTGCTTCACTCAATATTATCTTGTCTAGGTCTATCCACTTACCTACAAATTCTATGCTTTCATTTATATTTACATCTAAATATTGTTCCATTGCATTTATGTCCAATATTTCTATCATCTATTCATCTGTTGAAGGACAGTTAGTGTTTCCTGTGCTGCCTCATTTTATGTCAACTTGATACAAGTGAGAGTCGTCTGAGAAGAGGAAACCACAATTGAGAGAATGCCCCTGAAAGATCAGGCTGTTGCAAGTCTGTAGGTTATTTTCTTAAATAGTGATGGATGTTGGGGGATCCAGCCCATTGTGGGTAGTGGCACCCTTGAACTGGTGGTTCTGGGTGGTACAAGAAAACAGACTGAGCCAGTCATGAGGAGCAAGCCAATAAGCAACATTCCTCCATGGCCTCGATCAACTTCTGCTTCCAGGTTCCTGCCAGGTATGACTTCCTGTTTGCCTTCCATTAGTGAAATGTGATTCGGGATATGTAAACATAATGAATAGTTACCTCCCCATGTTGCTGTTGGATATAGAGTTTCACTGCAGCCACAGTAATACTAAACTAAGACATTTCTATTTTGTGGGTTATTTTGAATAGGATAACCACAAACATTGCTGAGCAAGTGTCTGTGGAGTAGGATGCTAAGTTTTGGGGGGTATGTTAAGGAGTAGTACAGCTGTGTCATGGCAGATTTATTTTTCATTTTTCTGAGAATTCTCCCTATTGAATTTCCAGAGTGCTATGCCAGTATGCATTCTTTACCAACAGTGAATGAGGGTTCCTCTTTTTCTACAGCCTTACCAAAATTTACTCTGTTATCCCCAATTTCTAAGGAAAATAAATAGTTTTTGAAGTAGTTCCTCTTCTTCTTCTTTTTTTTTTTTGTTTTTGTTTTTTGGTTTTTTTGTTGCTATTTTTTGAGACAGGGTTTCTCTGTGTAGTTTTGGTACCTGTCCTGGATCTCTCGCTCTGTAGATCAGGCTGGCCTCGAACTCATAGAGATCCACCTGGCTCTGCATTCCAAGTTCTGGAATTAAAGGCGTGTGCCACCACTGCCTGGCTCTTGAAGTACTTCTTAACCACTTTTCTTTCTTCTATTAAGAACTCTCTGTTTAGAGCTCTAGTCCATTTTTCAGTTGGGTCATTTGTTGCCCTTATTATTTGTTTATTCATTTCTTTGTATACAGACCATGTTCCTATTGTTGTGTCTTTTGTCTTTTGACCCACTGAGTTTAACTAGCATCATCTGAGACCAAGGTTATTAGACTATTAGATGGGTTAAAAATGTTTGTTTCTTTTTTAGTATTTATTTATTTATTTATTTATTTATTTATTTATTTATTTATTTTAATGTTTAAGTTTTATTGTTGTTTACATGCCTGTCTGTGCAACACAAGTGTGCCTGGTGCTTCTGGAGTCCCCCCAAAATGACGTTAGTTTCTTTGAGAATGGTCTTAAAGATGATTGATGGCCATCATATAAGGACTGGCAATCAAACCCCAGTCACCTGGAAGAGGAACCAGTGCTTTTAACCAGTGGAATATCTCTCCAGTCCCAAGTACACATGTAAATTCTACCTCCTCTATAAAACAGCAATAGACAAAAGTTCCTCAGGGAACAATAGAGCCCCATGAGTCACTCTCTACTTCTTGATTGGCTTTTGAAAAGTCCAGTCTTGTACAAGCCAATGCCAGCAGTTGTAGCTCCTACAAGTAATGGTTAAAATGTCTGTGTCACATCTAGAAGTTAGCACTTTGAATGCCCTTCTTACTTGTCTTATAGCTCTTATACTATTTCTGCTCCTTCTAGTACGATATGCCCTGAGTTGTGGAGGGGATAGTATAAATATCTTATTTATGATTTAGCACACCACCACCCCTTATTCTCAGCACCTTGAACCACCAAGAGTCTCTGTATTCACAGCTGTTCCTAGCATAGAGAACATTTTCTTATTAATGCTGTGAAGAGCAATTGCCTGTGAGTACAAACATAAGTAAACATTTGGTGCCATATCAATTTAAGTAAACAGCAGCCACCATTTTTTGACCAGGTTTATTCTATCAGACATTAATTTCTTCTTGTGGAATGGATATCAAATCCAATCATAGACTTGTTGGTGACCGCTATTGCACTGGGGCCACTATTGTAGAAGTGAGCATATCCTCCCCGGTGGGTTGGTTTTGTAATTCATATGGTTCACCACTGGATAAAACTGATGGCTTTCCTTCCCTAGAAGCCTCTGCAGTATCTCCAGCATTATGAAAACTAGGCATCAGAAAGGAAACTTTCACCACAGCTCTGGCTTGATTTCTCTATATCTTGCAACTGAGGTACATATTGTCATGAGAATTAGAATTAATCATTTATTTATTGTGAGCAACCAAGAGGAATGACAAAAAACTATATTTATTTGGAGACCACTTATCTACAGCTTACAATACGTAACCCATAGCTCTTACTGGGATTTCTGTGTAATAACTCATTGTTTCTATAAACAGCATTTTCCAACTAAGCAGTTCTATCTTCTTTCTAACTTTTTTCATAACTTATGGGGTGTTTTTGTTTGAATCTTTAAATTATGTTTTAAAGTTATTTCTTCTATTTTTTTGAGATTATGATATAATTACATCATTTTCCCTTTCCCTTCCCCACTCCAAACCCTCCCATATACACCTCCTTGAACTCATTTAATGTGAGCACATGTCCTAGAGGAAACTGCAGAAACCAGGAAAATAAAAAGGGATCATTGCTTGGGGAGATTGGGGGGCAACAGACAAAGGAATAGCAGGACACAAATTATCTAGTGGGGTAAATGGGAAATATGGAAGCCCTAAAAAGGGAAGAGGGAGAGAAAGAAATAACTTAAGCTTTTAAATTGGCTTACAAAAGTGTACGTTTTCATGTCTGTTTTTCAAACATCTTTCATTTTGTTTAAACACCTCCCTAGCCCTGTTGACTCACCCAACTCTTCAGTTCAGTTCCTATCTATTCTTTCTAGCTCCGGTGTTCCTGTCTCTACTTTCACATTGCCTGTGTTCCACTAACTCTCTTTACCTACAGCATCTTCCCCAAATAATGGCTCTTGTTTAATGACTTCCATAAGCATTTTAAGTTAAACAGATTTCAGACATGTGCAGTGCTATTCTAATTGAGTCTGATTACTTTCTGGTTGGTTTTCTTAGTCAGCTTAAAGTTTCCAGTTTTCACAATTTACCTGAAAATTGCATAGCTTAATTTTTCTTTATATCTGAATAAGTTCCTTTCTGTATAGATACCACATTTTCATTATCCATTCATTGGTTAGAAGGCTGTTTCCTATCTATTGTGAACAGAGGAGCAGTAAGCATGAATGAGCATGTATCTCTGTAGTAGAACAGAGCATCCTCTGAGTATATGCCAGAGAGGTGAGGTGAAGATAGCTGTGCTATATAATAGTTATAACTTTAGGTTTTTGAGGAAAATCTTCACTGATTTCAGTAGTGTCTGTTCCAATTTTGTAGTTCCATGACAGTAGTGATTTGTGCTTTCATTTGATTTCTTGGTCATAAACATTCCAAGTAGGGAAAGGTGTAATCTCAAGCAGTTTTAATATGTATTTTCCTGGTGGTTAATGCTTTTGGCCACTCTTTACTGGGTTTATTAGATACTGTATTTCTTCTTTGGTGAGTAAGCCTGAGGAGGGCAACAGATTTGGATAGATTCCTTAAAGATTATTATGTGAATAAGATTTCTTTATTTGCATTAATTTATTCATGTATTCAACTATGAGTAAAATGTACACCAGAATTTTTACTCCCTAAATATATTAATTATTTACACACGATTTTCTTGAGTCTAATCACAATTTGAAGAAATAAACAGAAGTCAAGTTAGATATTTTGATGACATGACTCTGTACCAGAGGTGATTTTTAAAATAATCTGTGAAACACGTTTTGTTTTTTAAGGAAATGGCCATATTCAACTGGAGCAGGGAAGACTGATTATACAACTCTAGTCTTCAGATGCCTTGGAAAGCTGTCAGTGGAATGCCAATAATTTTTTTTATCTGCTTTAGCAAGGGAGCAGTGATCAATGGTTGAGAATTTTAGAAAAGATTCTTGGCATAGGGGCTCAACACAATGGGAAGTAGAGAAATAAAAGATAAGGATAACAGAAAAGGAGCATCTCTTTAACCCTTAGGAGACTGTATTTGGGGAAGAAAAGATAGAGGAAGCTTTGCTTTACACATCAGAGCTACTGGTAGAAGCTGAAATCTAGGATGTTGAGTGACAGTGTTTGCAGCACAAGCAAAATGCACTTACAGAAACACATGATATCTCTTTGCTTTACCTTTTAATAAGACCCTTCCATTTTGAGACCCTAACCTTGGAACTAGGAGAACTTTGCCAACAAAACAACACTACTTCATGTCACACGAATGGTAACAAAAACATAAGGCTAACTTTGCATAACAAATGTGTCAAGGATGGGCAACGTTCCCTAGAGATATATTTTTTAAAAAATAAGAGTGAACTTGGCTTTTGAAGATTTTTAGACAAGCATTTCAGGTGGAGGGGTTAGCATGTGTAAATACTTGATGGTAGATAAAGGCTAATTGCTGGTCAATGGCAGAAAGGTACCCAGTAAATCTGGAACACAGTAAACAAGGGTTTGGGGCTTAAAGATGAGGCTATGAAAAGGGAAAGCTGTAAATATGACCAAGAACCAAATCATTGTGTGCACAATGGCCTGTACATACTTGATCTAAGCAACAGGTGTTCATTGAAAAGAAATTTCTAGGACAGTTGTAAATTTAGATTATTGTTTTGGAAATATTGTTCCAGCTGTGCAGGAGAAAAAAAATAAACTTAAGAAACAAAATAGAAATAATTGTAGGTCACATGTAATTTTCCATTACCATTCATTAACATACTTCATTTTGAATTATTTATTTAAAAATACAATTGAGGTAACAATGTAGGTATTTTTCTAAATTAAAACATGAACAAAAATAGATTTTTTTTTGCTCTGTTAGAATTTTTCAGGTTTCATGCATATGTATTGGAGCCAAGCTTCCTTTTCTATCCAGTTAGCAACCAAGGATAATGTGCAATGGTTCTAATAGTTTACTTAAAAGTCAGGTTTCATTTAGTTAATGCTATAATATCAGATAGACTAAATCCCTGCTTTTCATAGATCAGCAGAATGTACTTTACTCCAAGATCAAGTGAAATATCAATCTTTCTTAGCAATATTTTTATTAAGGAAGTTTTTTTTTATTAATTTTACATACCAATCACAGATCCCTCTCTCCTGCCTCCTCCTGCCCCTCCTACCTTCCTCTCAACCCACCCCTCATTCCCTCCTCCAACAAGGCAAAGTCTCCCATGAGGAGTCAGCAGAGCCTGGCACATTCAGTTGAGGCAGGTCCAGGCCCCTACCCCTGAATCAAGGCTGTGCAAGGTGTCCCACCATAGGTAGTAGACTCCAAAAAGCCAGCTCATGCACCAGAGATAGCTTCTGATCCTACTACCAGGGGCCCCTTAAGCAGATCAAGCTACATAACTGTCTCACTTATGCAGAGGGCCTAGTCTAGCCTCCCATGGAGGCTCCATAGGTGTCGGTCTAAAGTTGATGAGTTTCCAATAGTTTGGTTTGGTTGTCTTTGCAGGTTTCCCTGTCATGATCTTGATGCCCCTTGCTCATAGAATCCTTCATCTCTCTCTCTTTAACTGGACTCCTGGACCTTGGCCTGGTGCTTGGCTGTGGATCTCTGCATCTGCTTCCATCAGTTACTGAATGAAGGCTCTATGATGACAGTTAGGGTACTTGCTGATCTGATTACTGGGGTAAGCCAGCTCAGGCACCCTTGCTGTGGATATGGCTCTGTATGCTGTGAATGTGTTGCTCTGATTGATTGATAAATAAAACGCTGATAGGCCAGTAGCCAGGCAGGAAGTATAGTATAGGTGGGACAGGAGAGAAGAGAATTCTGTTAAGTGGAAGGCTGAGTCAGGGGACATTGCCAGCTGACGCTGCCATGAGAAGTAAGATGTAAAGTACCAGTAAGCCACAAGCCATGTGGCAACTTATAGATGAATAGAAATGGGTTAATTTAAGATATAAGAACTAGATAGCAAGAAGCCTGCCATGGCCATACAGTTTATAAGTAATATAAGGCCCTGTATGTTTACTTGGGTCTGAGTGGCTGCGGCCCCCAGTGGGACTGGAGAAATCTCCAGCTACACACCTTCTCCACTATTGTTAGTAGTCTAAGTTGGGGTCATCCTTATTTTTAAAGATATATTTTTATTTTAGTGTGAAAATGAAATGTTTATTTATTTTAATTAGTTATAACTTAATCACACAATTTTAATTTTTTTTTCTTTCTACATTTTTCACTCAAAAGTTCACTTTTCAGGTAGAAATCTCATTTGAGCAATATTGAAAATGTGTGGAGAACTGGACATAAAAATGTATTTTATTTTTAAATTAATTTTTAAATTGATGGCTGTTTCAATATCAATCAGCATGTTTTACCAAAGGAAGCAGCTAGCAAAGTTTTCTTATCTTCCTGCTTAACAGTGTTTGTTGAGGTACAGTTGATTCTTACAACTTATTCCAATGCTGGTCCATAGTGCCAGGTCTTGTCTTCAACATAGCAGCTGGAAAGAAAGAACGTATCTCCTCACTTACTTTCTGGTACTATTGTGAGGACACAGGGAATTTTCAAATGAAACTTGCCTGTAACTCCTGAGATCTATCAGCCTGTGCTTAGGACAAACCACCTTATTATTCAATTCTTAGTTGACTCTCTAAAGACAGATGGGGAATCTTCACATATGGTTCATAAATTATACTAAAACAGTAGAAAAGGTCTTTCTCTATAAATCACATATGAAATGTAATATCTTCTTCTCTCTGGTGGGTGGGAACTCTTACTTTGAAAATAGGGGTTCTAGTCTTCAGCTAAAGATAATGTGATGATCTTTCCTGGCTCCAAAATAATGAAGATACATTATTGTGGTTCATACCTGATTCTCATTTTCTTTTCCTGTTACTTGTCTTTCTGTCCTACAACTAGTCAAAAGTGTAGAGTATATTTGTCCTTCAAATTCTTTGTTTGCATTGGATTACATGATGGATTTTTTGAGTTTGTATTATATTGTAAGTTTTATGAATACCCAGTTCACATAAGTGCTGCGTTTTAGTTGTATGGCCCTTAACAGCCTATCATAAAAGTCTTGCTGACAAGACTAGGGTGCCATTGGTAAATGATGGAACATTTAGGACATAGAACCTAGTGGAAGGAAGAGAAGCTATTAAGAGCATGGCTGAAAAGGTAATATTTATACTTCTGGCATTATTTTTTCTTTTTTATTTTTTTTAATTTTTTTTCCTTTTTGCCTTTCATTACCATGGGAAATTTTATTTCTTCTGCTTTTGTTACATTGTGATATGTTCTCTTGCCACTACCTCAAATGTAACAGAACCATCTGAGCCTGGAGAAACTTGCCAAACTGTGAGCTGAAACAAAACTTGTCCTTATTAAGTTGTTTATCTCAGATTTTTTATGGTAAGAAGGAAAAGGCCAAGTGTGTTAGTTAATTTTTCTGTAACTATCTGAGAGAAATTGGAATGGAGGAGAGGTTTGCTTTGCTTCTGAATTTCAAAGAGAATCCAGTCCAACAGGATGGGGAAGGCAGGTCAGAGTACATCTGTCCAGATGAACAGGTGCTTGAAGTGGCAGCTCTTCATGTCAAAACAGAACATGTAGAAGAGAAAGTAGGCAATATCTAGTGGGAGATGTAACATTCAAGGGCCTTTCCTGGGGGACCTACTTCCAACAACCAGGACTGTGCTACAGACAAAATAGCTGCACCAGAGTGGAAGCAGGCACACAAAACGTGAGTTTGTGGAGGACACATCAGATTCAAATTACAGTGCTGACTACATATACATATACATATACATATACATATACATATACATATACATACATATACATATATATTTGTTCAGACACACAAATTAGTAAGTTGTAGACAATGTGTTATGTGCATACAGGTAAGAATAAAGACAGTAACCCATCAATAGTAGAGTGCAACAGTTTAGCTTATCTGTGCCACACAGGCTTGTGGTGTCAACATTGCTCCTATACCTTGTCATCTGATGAAATGCAGATGTACTGTTTTCTGTGTCAACTCCTTCCCTTTCAACATTGGCTAACAGTTAGTGGGAAAAAGAAGCAACAAAATGCTGTATTGTATGAACAAACTCTTTGCTTATTAGATGTTGTCTTCAGGACCTGTTCTGTTGTATGTTATCTACAGGCATTTTTACTCTGATTCAGAACCTTTGTCCACATTGTGTCTATAGTGCAAGTCATTATTTCTGTTTTCTTCAGCAGTCCTCACTTTCTGTAGATCTCAGGCACTTCCAATCAGTAGTCCTTGAACCACATCTAGTCTTGAATAAGCTATGAATTCCAGTCCAACATGAAACTGAAATCTAGTGGAAACTTCCTGGAATCAATGAGGGTGACCCTAGTGAGGACTCCTAGTAATAGAGGACATGGAGTCTGAACTGGGTATCTTTTGTATCAAGGCAAGGCTTCCAGTGGTGGGCCTGGGTTGCATTATGTTGAACTGTTTGTTGACAGAGGAGTTCTTGTGGTTATCCCTAAACAACCCAGGCTGGTGTTAGGATAGAAGGTTGCTCTCCAACTGACTTCAGGGTCTCATTGCTGAGGATAAAATCCACAGAGAACATTGAATGAAGAGGTTGAACTGGTGCCTACGTGGAGCCTTCATCCCCACATTCCAGTCTCTTTGGCATGAGAAGGTACTCTGCAGGCTATGGAAAGGGAAAGCTGGACCTTACCACTCCAGCCATAAAACTCTTGACCTACAATCTGTCCTGCCTTCCAAATGTGCTGGGGTAATGAAGGCACATAACTTGTGGATGTGGCCAACCAATGTATAGTTTAACTTGAGGCCCAATGAGCAAGAGTGGGCCCATACCCTATGCTTCCTGAATGACCAGGAACCAGATACTGAATATCCTTGAGACCTAGGGTAGAACCAAGCATGATTGGAAAAAATCATTACTAATCAATCAAATGATTATTAATAATATTTTACTGTACTCATAGATCATTGCTTTGTCTAGTCATCACAGAGAGGCTTCCTCTAGCAGCAGATGGGAGCAGATGCAGAGACCCATAGCCAGACACTATGCAAAGAGTCTAAATTGGAGGTCTCCATCAGGTTCCTCTCCTAGGGAAACCATGCAGAAGATTGGAAGGAAAGATTGTAGTAGCCAGAGGGAATGAAGGAAACCAGGAGAAGATGGCCCATTGAATCAACTAAACAGGACTCATATGGGCTCTCAGAGACTGAAGCAACAATCACTGAACATGCACAGGTCTGCTCCACAGCCTCTGCATATATAGTATGGCTATTAGCCTATGGCATTTTGGGGGACTCCTAACAGTGGGAGTAGGTATATCTCTGACTCTTTTACCTGCTCTTGGGACTCTTTTCCTCCTATTGGGTTACCTTATCCAACCTTGATAGGAGGGCTTTTGCCTTGTCTTATTGTATCGTATCTTCCCCCACACCCCCGCCCCTTTGGCTGTCCTTTTTTGAAGGCCTGCTCTTTTCTGAAGAAGAAACAAAGTGGGAGTATAACTGGGGAAGAAGGTAGGTGTGTGAGGGTGCTGGGAGGAGTGGAGGAGGGGGAGACTGTGGTCAGTTGGGATTTAATGTATGAGAATTGAATCTATTTTAAATAACATTTAAAATTGAAAACTTATGTAAAACATTATGAGACTTTTGTTGTTAATTTCTCTTTGTAATTCAATTATGTGACTCTTGAGGATAATGTTTCAGATGACAAGGCCCTGTCACAGTATTGCAATGCTGTGTAGGCCCATTCCTACTCACCTTTCAGATAACATGGTAGCGTCCTCTCATTTTCCAACTAGATATTTTTGCATCAAACCTTTCATGTTCACTTGTTGGTAATTGTCAGTGTGTGTCTAGCTCCACAGGCTTCACCTGACTATCTGGAACAGTTTTGAACATCATGTCATTAAAGAAACTTCTTGAAGTAGATGGAACTAATTAACACACAGCCCCCTAAATGGTTAATGTACAGAGAACAAAATATTGCACAGTGCTCAGCCCTAAAATGAACCTTCATACTGTAAAGCTATCCCCAAGACTGAGGGATCATTGTGGAAGATGGGGGGGGATGAGAAGGTGTTGGATAACTTCAAGGACACACATGTTTTACCGCAGGGCAGACACACTTATGAGCTCACAGCAACTGTGACAGCAAAGTCCCTGTGCAAGCTCCAGTTAGACAGATTCTCAACATGAAAGAGGGAGGGATGAGCACATAATCCCACCATAAGATGAGGAGCTACTAACATGGAATTGCTGATGGAAAAGGAGGATTTGGTGGTTTTTTGTATTTTGGAGTGCTTTTTTTTTCTTAAAGGTGTGACTGCTGGTAATCTGACCATACCTCAGAGCTGGTACCAATCCCAAGACTAGCTGAGCAACACAAACTAGACTTAACAAGGAAGTAAGCAATAAATAAATAAATAATCTTAAATTGCCTGGAAAAGAGTCAGAGGGTAGAGAGGATGATGAGGAGAGACATGAGGTGGTATGAACATGTTCAAAATATATGGGATGATATTCCATGTATTAATAAATATAACAAAACATTTAAACTTAAAAACTGCAATAAAAATGCAGAACTTAGCAATAGACTCCTAATGTCATTATTACATTTCTACATTTCTTGCATGTTTCATTATTACTGATTTTAGCACACAAAGAAAACATTCATCTTTCTAGAATTTATCAAAAGAATCTATGAATATATTAAGAACATTTTTTTTAATCTCAAATTAAGCCACTGAGGGACCCAGGTCATTACTTTGTAACTCTAACAATGAGTTTATTGAAAAGCTAAAAACATTCCTTTCCTGGGAAGACATTCCTTTGTGAAAAACTCACCATTTGTGTAACATTCACTCAATAGAAACGATCTTCATTACTTAGACATCAGATGATGGATATTTTCTATATATTTGTAACAGGATGAACTATAGACAGATAAAACCATCTCCAATTTTGTTGAAAACTAAAGGAAATTTTTTACATATAGATAGTTTTGTTTCTGTCTTGGGATCTTGATGGGGTTAATTTTCTCTCCCTGTTTAAAAAAATAAAATAAAAGGCAGGAGAAATCTCTGCCACAACAGGTAGCAGCACGGAATTCTGGAACACAGCAGAGAGAACCAACTGGTGAAGAAAGGCTTTTTATCAGAGGTGAGAAGATGCGCTCACCCACAGCAACCACATATGGAGAAAGACCCTCTGCAGAGCAGAGCTGGGACCCTGGTGCCAGAAAAACCCAGTCTCTCTTAGGGCTAGGTTTGCTTCTTTTCTTTTCTTTTTATTTCTTTTTTTTTTTTTAAGTATTTGAAGGATCTTCCTTTCCTAATTTAGGGTTAGTGGATAACTGTTGGGTAAATATGTCTTGTATTGCTACAACTGTCTTGTATTGCTCTGAATTATTCCTATGGTCTGTCCATATGCAGGGTTGTGGGAAGAGTTGAGATCCTACTGGTGTAAGAAAAACTCACAAGGTCTTTGTTTTAAGCTGCCAGCTTTGTCTTAGGCCAGGGGGATGAGGAAGAAGCCAGTTATCTTGCAAGTTCACCATCTTTAATGCCTAGTCATGAACAGCCTCTCTCCCTATCTGTTTGCCTATAAGGGTATCTGTCTAACTCACAGTCCCTCAGTTTAACCTACAGTTCTTAAACATTCACAAAGAAATACTGTATTGGATATAAGGGAGGGGCTGGCACAAGGCTTGGCTGGCTTCTTAGCAAATCAGTTACAGCCTAAGATACAAAACAAATATAATTTTATATTGATTAGAAGCAAATCTATTGTTGAGAAGTACAGAAATTTATTAGGTTAAGTTGTTCATCTATAAAACAAGCTTGGCTAAAGACTTACAGAGAGAAATATATAATCATAGATTTCTGTGTTTGAAAATATTTTGTGCTATATTAGCACAAGTGAAATACACTAAATCAGAGAATTAGATGAACGTGACTCATTCAGCAAGCTATGCATATCTCAATAAGCTAGAAATTTGGAAGTATAACGAGAATGGAGGGAGATTCTGTGGTTTCTATTTTCTTGACACTGTGTGGGAGAGAATTTGAATCAATGTAGTCAGGAGCTTGTGCTGAGAACATTGGGGGAGCAAACAAGAAAGAGTTTGAGGGGGTGGTCTAAAGAGGATTTAGTGGATTGGGAACCCAAAGACATTTCTCAAGTAGAATTTATGCATGTTATATTTCACACTGGCATGGTCCCCACATGTATAAGTAATTCAAACATTGTAAATGAATTATGGCTCATCTAGTATACTTAGCTGGCATTGGTGTTTGGAAAAAAAAATTGTAATGATTAAAAGTTGGCTTCATTCCACCAGTAGCTAATAACTATTGATTGGATTAAATTAAAAAATATATAACAAAAGAACTTTCTGCTATCCGTCTGTTAGCTACATCTGTGTATCTATCCTTGAATTTACCTATCAATCATGTATATTTATACTCATCTATTATCTACCTAGCTACTCATCATCTCTACCCATCTATCACATTTTATCTATTTTTTCTATGTGTATGACTTATCAATAAATACCTTTACATTTATTAAAACACAAACATTGATTATCAAAATACCTCTGGGCTTACAATAGAATCCAATGGTTACTTTCTTATCTTTAGTGACAAGCCATTTTGGTGACATGTGGGGTTGATTTCATATCCACAGACAACTCTTGAGTTGGTTTCCTCAGGGGCCCATTCAAAGACAAGCAATGAAATGCCAATAGTAGTTTATTTTAAAGGATCCTAGAAATAAAGACTACACGAAAGAAGAACCAATTTATAGATGGAGACTTTGTGTGTGTTTATGTCTGTGTATAAGTGTGAATATGCACTTGTATAGGTCCATGTGGAGGCCAGAGGACAAACTTGGGTGACATTCCTCACTGCTATATCCTTTGATTATTATTTTATTTTATTGAAATTAGCTATTATTTTATGAACTATATTCTGAGTACAATTTTCCCTTTCCCATTTCTCCCAATTCCTTTCCTCTTCTTATCTACCCTTTATGTCTCTTCATAGAAAACAATCATTTAAAGGATGATAACAAGAAAATAAAATAAGAAAATATAAAGAAAAACTAAATATATCTAAATAAGACAAAACAAACAAAAGAAAAAGAGACAAAGAAAAACACAAGAAACACATATAGATGCAGAGACACACGTTTACACATAGGAATCCCATAAAAACACAAAATTGGAAGTCATAATATATGTGCAAAGGACCTGTAAGAGTTTTTTAAATGTTCTCACTCATCATGAGACAAAGAACACCCAAAGAAGCCACTGAGTTGATTTTATTTTGGCCATCTACTGCTGGGCATGAGGCCGACCCTTAAGAGTAGTTTGTTTCCCCAGTGAGATTCTGCTGGAGAAAATGATTTTTTCATAAGCAAGTAGTTATCAATTGGAGATAGGTTTGGGGTAAGTAATGGGGGACTGTGTCTACTTCTCTTCTCAGCTCTAGGACCCCATCTACTACAGAATCATGTAGGCCATGTGTATACTGCCACTGTCTCTGAGAGTTCATGTGTGCATCGTTCCTCCTGTGTTTAGAAAGCTTTGCTTCCTTTGGGTTGTTTATCTCCTCTGTCTCTTCTCTCCTCATTTTCTGCAGAGTTTCCTGAGTCCCTACAGGAAATATTTGATAGGGAGCTGAATTTTCCAAGATCTCTCATTCTCTGCATATTGTCTGACTGAAGATCTCCATATTTGTTTCCATCTGCTATAGAAAGAAGTTTCTCTGATGCTGGCTGAGGAAGGCACTGATGTATGAGTATAGCAGAATGTGATTAGGAGTCATTTTATTGCTACATTTCTTTGGTTTGACCCTATATCCCTGTCCTGTCCAGTCTCAGGTTCTTTGGCACCAAGCAGTGTCATATATGGATTATATCAAACTGACTGTAAGACCCTGTTACTGAAGACAACTATGCAACTCTTTGAACATGAAGAAGTAAAGCTTGTGCCCAACTAGATCCTTCCTTTAGTCCTGTGGATTAGTGTTCATGGTATTGGAGAGTACTCACATGCCACCTAAGGAGAAAGGCAAACACCAACCCAGTTACAAAACCTTCCATCTACAATGGTGACCTGCCTGTAAGCTAAGCTGGTGCTGTAGTGCCACAATGCTTGTGGGAGTAATAAGCACTCAACATATATGATTGATTCAAGTCCTACTCCATGAGATGGAAACCATCGATGTTGTTTCTGAGATGGAGTCTCTCATTGTCCTGAAATTCACAAATAACCAAGGCTGGCTGGTGAGCAAGTACCAAGAATCCACATTTCCTCTGCTGTGGTTGATTTCTCACATGGGTCCTGGAAATTGAGCTCAGTTCCTCATGCTTGCAAGGCAAGAATATTGTTGTCTAAGCCATTTCACCCACTCTTCTAGGAGCCATTAATTAAAGTAGTAACCAATTTAGGGATCAGAAATAAATCAAACATTTAAGATAGGAAGCCCATCAAGAATATATGAGCGGTTGGGCTCCTTATGGTCACTTCTGTCTGGTTCCTCCGTGTATAGAAAGGCTTTATGGAGAAGGCTCTGGGACATAGAGAGATAGATGTCAGTTATTTGGAGGGCTTAGGTACAGTAAAGTCCTAGAAATATTGTCAAGATGTAGAGTATGTCCATTATATACTTACACTAAATGTTTGACTCTTTACTGTATTTTGTAACTGATTGCTTTCTTGCTCCAAAGTAAGATTTGAGCAAGCACTAGGGCATCATAGCCTCAAAGTCTTCTTTTTCTTTCAGAATTATTCATTTTAATTGTTGTTCAGCCTTGTAACTTTTAAATAGAGCACACTAAACCTGTCTCTCAAAGATATCATGCGTAAGAACTATGTTTTTTTTCCCCTTTATTTTGCTCTCAAAACAACAGACCCCTGTGGCACCTTGTTCAGAATACTATCCAATGCAGATTATACTCGAGATTCATTTGCTTACAAGTCTTGACCTTTCAGCAATATTTCTGGCTTTCCTTTAAATGTCTTCCTTTGAAAGCTCTGAAGGTCTTTTCATGTTTATTAAAGAGGACACAGCATGCCCGATTTGTGTCATGCTTGCCAGTAATAAGATACACCATTAAGTCAAGAGGTCAAGAAGCTGTCTGATGAGCCTTTAGAGCCTGTCTCTTCTTGTTCTCTTCATTTTGATATTTAAAATTTTGAAAACTCTTTAACAATTATTTTATTGGGGCTTTGAATAATTAATTAAATATGTGTTTTGGATTTATATTTGATGTGGTAGTTTTACATATTTAAAGCATAATCTTTTGTTTTTACTTGGTTATTTTTTTGAGATTATGATATACTTATATTATTTTCCTCTTTCTTCCCTCCAACCCTTCCATATATGTGTACTTGCTCTCTTCCAAATTCCTGATCTTTTTCATTAATTGTTGTTACATGCATTTCTGTATATGCACATACATATATATTCTCAAATACAACTTGCTCAATATGTATAATGTTACTAAGGAACATACTGCCCTTCAGTGTGCTGACATAGATGTATTCTTAAATAAAAAAATACAATCTTCCCAGCCTGTAAAATGTCATTTATATGTATGTTTTCAAGGCTGACCACTTGATATTGGATGATTCACTTAAAATTTACCATTCATAATCTTTGAAAATGTGTGTCTTACCTCTCTCTAGTAGAAAATTTAAACAGAAATAAATTCTGAAACAGCCATAGAGGACATAGTTTCCACCCCTCTTGAAAAGACGTGTTTCATTTATAATCTTCTAGGTTTTTTTTTCCTGAGACTCAGATTTTTTTGTTGTTGTTTCTTCAGATGAGCTATTCTAATGTAGCCTAGGCTAGCCTTCAATTCACTGAGATCTCTTACCTCAGCCTCCCAAATGTTGGGATTAGAGGCATATCCACCAAGCATAATTAAGTTTCTTAATTGAATTTTTCAAATGAGAATTAAAATGCTTTCTTACTTTATATACAGTTTTTCTTTTATGTTTCTAATGGAAAACGATTTTGTGAGTTTTTTGTTTTTTGTTTTTTTGGATTTTTTTTTTTTTTGAGACAGGGTTTCTCTATGTAGTTTTGGTGCCTGTCCTAGATCTTGCTCTGTAGACCAGGCTGGCCTTGAACTCATAGAGATCGACCTGGCTCTGCCTCCTGAGTGCTGGAATTAAAGGCATGCTCCACCACCGCCCAGCCTGAAAAGCTTTTAATACTGTACAACCTATCTGAAATATAAATGTAACTATGACAGCATATCATAGCCAAGCCAAGAAGACCATCCATGACATCAAAGTAGAAACTCATAGATGCATTCAGAAAGGGAGAGTTTCAATATTTATCATGAAAAAATTCACTTTGTAAGCATCTTAGTACAACAACTTGTGTAGTTTGTAAAACAATTTTCCTTCAAATAAAGTTCCTATTTTATACTTAATAAGCAATATTTGAGTGAATAGAACATTGTACTTTTTCATAGAGATTAAACAAACATATTAGCACTTAAAAAGTTTTTTTTTTCTGCCTGTATCTCACACTCATGTTCCTGTGATAAATATTTTCAAGATCAAAGTATATTTTAATGATAATTATGATTTACAATGTGCATTACTCAATAGACAAGAAGACTCCAAAGAGTAAATGCTTTGGAGTTTACATTTGGTAAAATGAAATGAAATTAGTATTACAATAAAAAGGAACAGTTGATTAGTATCCTTTTTAAAAAAATATTGTCAAATAGATATGTGAAATTTTTTTTAACTTTTGTTGTTTTTTTGTGAATTTCACATCATGCATTCCAATCACACTTATTCTCCTGTCCCCTCCCATATGCTCTCTGCCTTTGCAACCTCTCCCCAAATCAAAACCAAATGTAAAGAAAAAACCAAAAACCAAAAAAAAATCTAACAGAACAACAACAACAGAAAACAAAACTACAACAATAACACACCCCCCCCCCCCGAAAAAAAAAGAGAGAGAGAGAGAGAAGAATCTTGTCATGGAGGCTGTAGTGTGGCAAGTTGAGTCAAACAGTTTATCCTTTAGTTCATTCATCTTTACTTGCCTGTGTTCACTTCCCTGAGTCATTAGTCTGGTTTGAGATCCCTGCTTTCTGCTACACCACCAATAATGGGTTCTCACTGGGACTCCTCTTGGATGTCCTATTGTTGTCCTGTGTCATGGAGATTCTGCTGTTTTGGATTTGTAGGTTCCTCCCCTTCATGTGCTCCAACAGTTCATAGATGAAGCAGATGTTGGGGTGGGCCAACTCGTAGCCCTGGTCATGGGCCTGGGTGATAGCTGGGTTCCTCAGCCCACCAGCTTTCCCTCAACACCACTACCCAGGTGAGCTCTCCAGCACTGCCTTGGTTAGCTCATCCAATGTAGCCTGCTGCTAGGAGTGGGGGCCCCACAGATCTCCTGCTCTGGGGCCCTCAGACCCAGGTCCCTCACAGTCACACCACCAGAGCCAGCTCTACTGTTTTTCTCAGGTAAGGTACAGGGCCTTTTCTCCTAGATTGCTGTAGGCAGCATATGAGGGAAGGGGGCAGGGTCAGCTCTCCTGCTCTCAAGCCCTCAGAGATGGCCTACCTGCACTCCTGACAACATGCTCAGTCTAATGTGCTGCCCAGGCAGGGTGCAGGGCCACCTCTCTTGTGTGCTGCAGCTAGTGAGGAGCAGGGCTAGTTCTCTCACTCTTGTGACCCCAGGGCCAGTTCTCTAGCCTGCAGTAGGTAGGAAGGAGCAGACAGAGGAGGGCATCTTTCTCTCACCCATGCCACCACTTAGGCCATGGCAGGACTACAGAGGTAATTTTTTAATGATTATCACAACTACTCAAGTTGAGAAAGTAAATTTTCAAATCAGTCTTACAGAAGATATGTTGATTCAAACCCTAAGAAACACAACCAGCATGACATAAGCTGAGGGCAGACAGCCACTATCCCTTCAGTTCTTAAATATGAATCCTATTATTGGAGACTAGATAGGATCATGTGCATTGATATCAAAATGGGAATAATTTACCAAAGCAGGTGCATTTTTATGAAGATTCGACTTCTGCATTCTCCAAGAGCTTTATCTAAGAAAACATAGTGAGCAAAAGCTCCAGAAAATAAGAATTGTGGTAATCCAGGCTTGAAAAATCAGAAGCATTTACCGGCATAGAGAAACCTTTTGTGCTGATCCAGACCCTTTCTCTCGCTGAGCTTATTTCAGGATAGAACATGCACAGCAATAATAGCTTCAACCAGAACAAATAATCTCAAAGAAGGTTAGAAATCAGAAATTTATGAAATATGAGTTCACACATATTTTGCTACTTCCAATGAAAGCAAATTATTATAAAAAAATCATCTAAATCACTTGATTCTACCCACTAAAGGAGATAGGTTATTTATTCAGTAGTTTAACAGCAGTGAGCTATCAAATGTCTTGTATATTCCAACATAGTTTGAAAATAAAAACAGTTTCTAATTATTTTGATGTCAACATATTTTTATCTTGAAGTGCTCAGTAGAGAGAAAGGGAGAGAGAGAGAAAGAGAGAGAGAGAGAGAGAGAGAGAGAGAGAGAGAGAGAGAGAGAGAGAGATCATGATCATGTAGTCATATACAATAAGCTAGGGTGGCATGCCTTGGACTCTTTAGGACCATTTGAATGTATTAATGTTCATAATCATGTGATTACCATTGTTGAGCCAAATGATATGAGTTGGATTTAAAATATCTGTTTTTGTTTTAATGTTAACTGTTTTCTTTACTTAGGAGTTGCATCATCTGACTATATTTGTTTCCTACCCAAGTGATAGTCTTGAACTACATAATACTTAAGTTCCCTTTCAAACATATCATTGTAGTATCCCTTTATTAATCTTTAAATACTGGTACCATTTATGATAGATTCTTCAAGAATAAATTAAAATAAACCTTGCCTTCAGTAGCATAAGTTTGCACATCCTCCTCTCATGTACAGTCTTGGTTTCACCATCTATTTCCTTGGCCAGGGAGACATTAGCATCCATCATGTAAGCACAGACATGAAAGTTCCTCAGGAAACATTGTTGTGGAGGCACACTGTAGGAAATCCAGTTAAGCACAATAGAGACTTACACAGAAAATAACCAAGGCACAGAAGCTGATTCGTAGGAGCAGCTATTAATACAAGATGTGACTTCTAGGCAGGGGCCATCATTGCCTAAGAATATATTGAGAAATAATTATTATTTTATGACATACATTTTAGGTTAGTTTTTCACAATCCAATAGATAACTGACACCATTTGAAAAGGGGTTCACACAAATAGAACACTAAGATACTTATGAAATAAAATAATTGAATAAAAATGTCTCCCATAGCCTCAGATGTTTGACTTCATAGATGTGACCTTGCTGGATGGAGTTTATCACTGAGAGTGGGGTTAGGCTTAGGCAGTGAAAGAGGGAAAGCTGATAAAGATGTAATTGAGTGATGGGGCCACGTTTCAGCCCCAGCAAACAGCAGAACTTGGCAGCTTCTGCCAAGTGGTTCTAGGTTTAGACTTAAGGATAGAAGAAAGGAGTTGTGGAATAAAGCCACTGAGGCCAGCCATGTATCAGGGCTGCCCCTGAATAGAGGCCTAGTAAAGAGGCTATTGCATAAAACTGTGAAGTTGAAGCCTGGATTGCCTTGAAAAACCCAAGATGTTAGAGATGCCAGAGTTGTGAGATACCTGCCCAGGAGAGTGAAATCAGCCCAAGACAAAGAAGTGTGTTACAGTAAATAAAGCTGAGTGGAGTTGGAGATGTGGAAAGCATTTTGACATCAGACATGGAGATGCACAGTTTGGAGTTTGCCTAGCTGGTTTTTGGTCTTGCTTTGGTCCAGTATTTCCTTACTATGTTCCCTTCCCTATGTTTTAGAATAGTAGTGTGTATCCTTCTCCATTATTAATAGGGTTTCTGTACCAGGATAATGGGTTTCTCCACCAACACAGTAAGCTAGATAAAGCTGAATTGAAAAGTTGTAACAACCAGTTTATTTGAGCAAAGTAACTCCTGGGTAGGTTTTCCACTCCCAGAGATTGAAGCTGGAGAAACCACAGGTCCAAACTAAAGCAGGGAGATTATATATACTATAGATGAGGGGTGATGATGTCCCCACCACAAGCTGGGTTTGTGCCCAAGTATGGTCAAAAGCTGGAATGCTTAACCATGGACTCGGACTGCTTGCGGCAACAGGGGAGGAAGTTGCAAGTTGCAATAGTTGCCAGAAATATGAAATTGGGTTTGGTGCCTTTGTTGGAGATTCTCTGAGAAGGTAGGGTTTGGAGAGAGAGAGAGAGAAAGAGAGAGAGAGAGAGAGAGAGAGAGAGAGAGAGAGAGAGAGAGAGAGGAATGGGGCTTTTGGGGTTTATTTAGGGGTGGGCTGGAGGTTTTAACTAAACAATTATACATTGTAAGTGTGTGATCTGCTTTTTTGATTTTGAATTTCATAGATGATTACACTTAAGAGATTGCATTAAGGGACCTCCCATCTGGACAAGAGGTGAGTGCCTGGGCTCAGACCCAGATGGGATCAGCCCCTAGATCCCATCCCTGGGCAACAGCCATTCTGGGGAAGACCTGCTCAACTTGGCCCCAGGTTCTAGCCATCAGGCAGGATCCCCTCTACCCCCACCGGGAAGGTTGCCCTTCTCCAAGACCCCCAGCAGACCCTACAATCTCCACGCCCTGCCCCTATGCTCATCTCCCCGAGACCCCAGCCACTTCCTGAGACTTAGAGACCAGCCCCAGCTCCCATCCTGCCCCGGAGCTCCCATCTGGACAAGAGAGGGAAGCTTCCTGAATCTGTCAGCTCTGTCTGGATCAAGAGGGCTGATAAGACCAAGAACGAATCCACAAGAAGATGGGCAGACATCAAGGAAGAAGTACATACAATAAAGTGAAGCACGGCACAACATCACCAGAACTTAGCCCTCCTCCAACAGCTAGACCTGAACATCACAAAATAGAAGAAGCAGAAGAAAGCAGCCTTATGAATAACATCATGAAGAGGGTAGAGGCTTATATAGAAGAAATCACAAATGAAATTGAGGAAAAGACAAACAAAAAATGGGAAGAACACTATAAAAAACAAGAGGAAAGGACAGATAAAGCAGAAGAAAACAATAAATCCCTGAAAGAAAATCATGAAGAAGCATTGAAACAGATGAAGGAAACAGTCTAAGACCTGAAAAGGGAAATAGAAAAAATGAAGAAGACACAAACAGAGGGAATTCTGGAAATAGAAAATCTGAGTAAATGAATGGGAACTTCAGATGCAAGTATAACCAACAGAATGCAAGAGATGGAAGAGAGGATCTCTGGCATTGAAGATACAGTAGAAGAAATAGATTCGTCAGTCAAAGAAAACACTAAAGCCAACAAATTCATGACCCAAAATGTTCAAGAAATTTGGGACATCATGAAAAGACCAAATCTATGAATAACAGGGGTAGAGGAAGGAGAATACCAACTCAAAGGCACAGAAAATATATTCAACAAGATCATAGAAGAAAACTTTCCCAACTTAAAGAAGGAAATGCCTATGAAGATACAAGAAGCCTATAGAACACCAAACAAGCTAGACTCCCCAAAAAAGTCCCCTCTCCACATAATAATTAAGCAACTGAACGTACAGAATAAAGAAAGAATATTAAGAGCAGCAAAGGAAAAAGGCCAAGTGACTTATAAAGGCAAACCCATCAGAATAACACCCGATTTCTCAATGGAGACTTTGAAAGCCAGAAGGACCTGGACAGAGGTAATGCAGACACTAAGAGACCATGGATGCCAACCTAGACGAATATACTCAGCAAAACTTTCAATCATCATAGACGGAGTGAACAAGACATTCCAAGACAAGGCCAGATTTAAACAATACTTATCCACAAACTCAGCCCTACAGAAAGAACTAGAAGGAAAATTCCAACCTAAGGAAGTCAGATACACCCTCAAAAACACAGGCAACAGATAATGCCACAGCAGTAAACCCCAAAGAAGAGAAGTACACACACACTACCACCAAAAAATAAAAGGAATGAACAATCACTGGTCATTAATATCCCTTAATATTAATGGACTTAATTAACCTACAAAAAGACACAGGCTTACAGAATGGATAAGAAAGCAGGACCCATCTTTCTGCTGCATACAAGAAACACACCTCAAATTCAAAGATAGACACTACCTAAGAATAAAAGGCTGGGAAAAGACTTTCCAATCAAATGGTCTTAAGAAGCAAGCGGGTGTAGCCATCCTAATATCCAGCA
This sequence comes from Peromyscus attwateri, assembly GCA_902168425.1. Classification (NCBI taxonomy): domain Eukaryota; kingdom Metazoa; phylum Chordata; class Mammalia; order Rodentia; family Cricetidae; genus Peromyscus; species Peromyscus attwateri. Next base: position 2,717 of record CABHPP010146743.1, on the reverse strand, counting down.
AAATAGACTTCAAACTAAAATCAATCAAAAGAGATCAAGAAGGGCATTACATACTTATCACAGGAAGGATCCACCAAGAGGAAATTTCAATTCTGAACATTTATGCCCCAAACACAAGGGCACCCACATATGTAAAAGAAACACTACTAAAGCTTAAACCACATATAAAACCCCACACATTAATAGTGGGAGACTTCAATACTCCACTTTCACCACTGGACAGATCTCCTAAATGGAAACTTAACAGAGAAATGAAGGACTTAACTGATGTCATGACCCAAATGGACTTAATTGATATCTACAGAACATTCTATCCTAACAAAAAAGAATAGACCTTCTTCTCAGCACCCCATGGAACCTTCTCCAAAATCGACCACATACTTGGCCACAAAGCAATTCTCAACAGATACAAAACAATTGGAATAGCCTCCTGTGTTCTATCAGACCACCAAGGTCTAAAGTTAGATTTCAACAACAACAAAAACTACAGAAAACCTACAATCTCATGGAAACTGAATAATGCTCAACTGAATCACCAATGGGTTAGGGAAGAAATAAAGAAAGAAATTAAAGAACTCCTAGAGATCAACGAAAATGAAGACACCACAGACCCAAACCTATGGGACACTATGAAAGCAGTGCTAAGAGGGAAATTCATAGCACTAAATGCTCACATAAAGAAGTTGGAGAAATCTCACACTAGTGACTTAACAGCACACCTGAAAGCTCTAGAACAAGAAGAAGCAAAGTCCCCCAAGAAGAATAGACGCCAGGAAATCATCAAAGTGAGAGCTGAAATCAATAAAATAGAAACAAAGAGAACAATACAAAAAATCAATGAAACAAAGAGTTGGTTCTTTGAGAGAATCAACAAGATAGACAAGCCCTTATCCAAACTAACCAAAAGACAGAGAGAGAGAATCCAGATTAACAAAATCAGAAACGAAAAGGGGGACATAACAACAGACATTGAGGAAATCCAGAGAATCATCAGGTCATACTTCAAAAACCTCTACTCCACAAAACTGGAAAATCTAAAAGAAATGGATAATTTTCTGGATAGGTACCACATACCTAAGTTAAGTCAAGACCAGATAAACTATTTAAATAGTCCAATAACCGCTAAGGAAATAGAATCAGTCATTAAAAGTCTCCCAACAGTGGGATTGCCCAGTGACAAAGAAATGGATGAGATCTACATGAACAGTCTGGACGTGAGTGGGGGTAATGAGGGGCAAGGGGTGAGGGAAAGAGAACTTGGGGGAGCGGGAGATCCCAACTGGATCAAGAACAGAGAGGGAACACAAGGAATGTTCATGGTAAATGAAGACCACATGAGAATAGGAAGAAGCAAAGTGCTAGAGAGGCCCACAGAAATCCCCAAAGATTCCCCCACAATAGACTGCTGGCAATAATCGAGAAATAGCCTGATCTGACCTACTCTGGTGATAGGATGGCCAAACACCCTAATTGTCGTGCTAGAAACCTCATCCAATGACTGAGGGATCTGGATGCAGATATCTAAGGTCAGGCCCCGGGTAGAGCTCCGGGAGTCCAATTGGCGAGAAGGAGGAGGGTTTATGTGAGGAAGAGTTTTTGGGACCAGGGATGGATGGAATACAGGGACGAGTGGCCAAACGAATGGAAACACATGAACTGTGAACCGATGGCTGAGGGGCCCCCAACTGGATCAGGCCCTCTGAATGGGTGAGACAGTTGATTGGCTTGTTCTGTTTGGGAGGCATCCAGGCAGTTGGACCGGGTCCTGTGCTCAGTGCATGAATTGGCTGTCTGAAACCTGGGGCTTAGCAGAGACGCTTGGCTCAGCCTAGGAGGAGGGGACTAGACCTGCCTGGACTGAGTTCACCAGGTAAATCTCAATCCTTGGGGGAGTCTTTGCCCTGGAGGAGATGGAAATGGGGGGTGGGCTGGGTGGAGGGGGGTGGGGCGGGAGGGGGGAGAACGGGGGAATCCATGGCTGATATGTAAATTTGAATTATATTGTAAAATAAAATAAAAAAATAAAAAAAAGAAAAAAAAGTCTCCCAAACCAAAAAAGTCCAGGATCACATGGTTTCAGCGTACAATTCTACCAGATCTTCATAGAGAAGTTAATACCAATACTCTCTAAATTGTTCCACACAGTAGAAACAGAAGGAACATTACTAAACTCCTTCTATGAGGCTACAATTACCCTGATTCCTAAACCAAACAAGGATACAACAAAGAAAGAGAACTACAGACCGATCGCCCTCATGAACATTGATGCAAAAATACTCAATAAAATACTGGCAAACAGACTCCAAGAATACATCAAAACAATTATCCACCATGATCAAGTAGGCTTCATCCCAGGGATGCAAGGGTGGTTCAACATATGAAAGTCTGTCAATATAATATACCATATAAAAAACTCAAAGAAAAAAACCACATGATCATCTCACTAGATGCAGAAAAGGCATTTGACAAAATCCAACACCCCTTCATGATAAAGTCTTGGAGTGATCAGGAATACAGGGAACATACCTAAACATAATAAAGGCAATTTACAGCAAGCCAACAGCCAACATCAAATTAAATGGAGAGAAACTCAAAGCAATTCCACTAAAATCAGGAACGAGGCAAGGTTGTCTGCTCTCCCCATAATTATTCAATATAGTACTTGAAGTTCTAGCCAGAGCAACAAGACAACATAAGGAGATTAAGGGGATACAAAT
>CABHPP010146742.1:2039-27324 GCA_902168425.1 Peromyscus attwateri | reverse complement strand
GGTGTGCATACATGGGGTCAAAGAACATATATAATGTTCAGAAGTATCATGTGTACAGCACCTGTGGAAGGTTCTTGTAATATATATCTTGCATCTAAGAAATATAATATATATATATACTATATATCATATGTACTACATTATATTATATGTACTTATATATACTATATATTATATATACATTCTTTATTTTGAAGTCATTAAAGGGCTCATTTTAGTAAACTTTAGACTTAGTTCTCACCTTATGTTTTATTATTATCTTGATATTATAATCCAGGTTAAACTTACCTTTCATTACAATGCAATAAACAATGTTTTTTATGTCAAACTTCATTATGCATGTATGTATGTATGTATCCATCCACCCATCCATCCATCCATCCATCCATCCATCCATCCATATAACACTTGTCTAATATTCTAGATTTTTGCCCCACTAAATCATTCTTTTGATGAGGTTTATACTCTCACTACTGAAATTTCTGAAATCCTTCTTTTAGTTAAGTAACCACATACACAAAAATATATCACTTACATGCATGGCCTGATGGGCTGTCCTAAAACAAAGCTCCATATTACTATACTTGGGCTAAGATCTGGAACATTACTAACACCATAGATGCTGCCCTCTCAGCCCTTCCTAACCACTAGCATTTTTCTGTTTTCCAAAGATAACCACCATCATGGCATCTCATACCATAAGGTGGTTTTGAAATTTATGTGATTTCAACTTTATGGACTGAAAGTCATGAAGATGTACTGCTTAAATACCCCTTCCAGAAAGGCCTCCACTGACCACAGGAATGTAGCTAGCTGCCAGCCTCCAGCTGTGAACTCTTCCTGGCCTATTTCAACCTTTTAGCCAAAGTCACCCTATTTTTGGAAATCCTTAGTCAATGACTAAGTCAAGTGGCAGCACCTTAAGGGCATGCTCTTCCTGGGGTGTTTTCTAAGCAGTTATAAAAACACTGGTGGTAGAGGGCCGTGAAGTATTCGTACTCAAAGCCATGTTGCACTATTACACTATTATTTGCTCCAGAGTTCCCATTTAGCTGGCAGGAAATTGGTCAGAGGATGTATTTACACCACACTCTAGTGACTTTCCTTGCTTATTCCTGTTTCCTGTTTATTGTTTTTTTCCAGGTATTACCTTTCCTGATAAACTACTGCTATGTAGAGCGCAGTTTTGTTATTTTTACTTTGTTCAACACAGTATTAGTGATATCTGTGTACCTGATAGTGGACATCTGGTTGTTTCCACTTTGGACTGTTATGAGTAAAGACACTATGAATACATGTATGTGATTTTTGAGAGACTTTTGTTGTATTATTACAGACAAAATCTTCCTATATTCCTCAGATGGCCTTGAACTGTGGGAGGCCCCCAAACAGTTTGACCACACAGCTGCCATGACAGGCTTAGAGGCCCAGACACCACTTCTGGCAGGCAACACCTGGACCCAGGAAAATCCATAAGCTGACTCCACCCAGGGATGGACCAGCATCTAAGTGGAAGTAGCTGACATCCCAAACATTCCAACCCTTAGATAAGGTTAGATAAGAGGGCTAGATGATTGTGAGCCTAGCACACACCTATTTCCCTTCTACAGATACCCTTAGACAAATGTCAGCCAATCAGGGTCCTGAGCCCTGGAAATCCCCTCACCCAAACCTCTGCTATGATTAAAAAAAAAGAAAAAAAAACCTATCTGGGCTCTGGGCTCTCTGCTCTCTCTACTGCATTGGACATATAGAGAGACCAAGCTTGGAGCCTGAAAAATTAAAGGCTCTTTGCTTTTATATACAGGATGGTGGTCCTTTGGGGGTCCCCACAATCAGGGCATAACAGAACCACTGTACACAAGCCATCCCATTGCCTTAGGTTTACAAGGCTCATTGTCCTTGGCTCTAAAAGGATTCTGTTGTCAGATGTTTTCAGTTCTTGGCACAATGGTGTTGGGTCACTTAGATTTCCAAAATTATGGAGGTTTTAGGGGATTCAGCCCCTCAAAAGCTCTTTCCCAGGGTCTGGGAACAATCTAGAACCAGCTGATAATCTAATCTTTGTCGATATAAAATGAATCTATGCACATGAAACTCTTTAGTCCTTCACTTTATTTTCCTTAGCTAAGATTCTATCTACACAGCTTCAATTCTCTTCTTATACTTAGCTCCTCTCTGTCCTTTCTCCTCCTGTCCTATCCTAGTTCTAAGCTCCTTTTGCCTCATCCTCATCTTCATCTTCATTTCTCTCCATCTTGGTTCCTACCTGTTCCTCTCCCTGGAACTGGTCCCTGACCTGCCAGCCACCTGACTCTTACAATACAATACAAAAACTTCCAAGGTCCCTACAGGAGCCTTGATAGCCAGCTTCATTTGCAACCCAAAAGGGGAGAGAATAGAGGAGGTGGGGTCAGATAAGGCCTGGAATAAGTCAGAAAGGGAATTTATGTGCTCAAAATATATTCCTATAAGTAGTTAGGTGGAACATCATGTGTGTATCATAAATGTGCTCAAACTACAACCTTACAGGTGGTTAGGTAAAGCAGCCTATAAGTCACTAAAATAAAACTGCCTCTATTTTCCTATGCCACCATAATATTGGCAGGGCAGGGAAACTCTGCTAGGAGCTAGGAGACCTGCCTCAATACTTCATTGCACCTAGTATGCAAAAAAGCCCTTTTGTTCTGAGTCAGTTGCTCTGGAGTAACATTTGGGCTGTGAGAGAAAGGAAGGTCTGAGCTTCATTTGCACAAGAAATAAACCTATGCCTAGGAGACAGGTGGTGTCTCCCTAAGGATGTTTACCTTAATTCAGGAGACAGCATTAGGCCTATTTGCTGTTTGGGCTTAGGATGCATGAGAACTATATCAAATAAATACACTGTTATTAGTTCTTGGAAGCATACAAGAAAATCATTGCAGGAACTGGCTAATATATATACAAAAGCTAAAATATCACCAAGACTTCTTAAGCCATGGCTTGACCTTTAGAAAAGTCCTTGATCTTTCTAAGTAATAGCTTTTGTGATAGTAGCTGAATTCCACTACATTTTCCTGTGGCTTGTAGCACAAAATGGAATGCAGAAGAGATATGCTTGCTTCTTATTCTCATTAACATTTTATATTGTTAGTCTTTAAAATTTGATTTTTAGTGATATGAAAAGATATACCAAGATGTACTTAATTTTAGTTTTCTTATGTTTTCTAGTTTTAGATAGAAGGCATAAATAGTTTCAACTGGAACTATTGTTACAAACAAATTTCTTTTAATGCCATTTAACTGATCAAGAAATTCTCTTTATTCCCACAGTGACAAAAGGAATATCATGAACTATCATGTTTTGTTAAACACCTTTCCTGCATTTTGTGAGATAATCATATAATTCTCCCCAGTACTGTTAACTGTGGTTTTTTTTTAAATTTGTTTTGAGTTTTCTTTCTTTTTTAAGTGTTAAATGCTCTTTATTTGATATCATACATAAACCACAATGAATGCCATTCAGTGGTAAAAAGCAGCATCCTTTGGCAGGGAATTCTAATTACATCAGCATCATGAAGAATATATAGTTGCTTCCTGACCTTAAACTACTGCATATAACAGACCAGCAAATACAAACTGAAGCACAGGCTTAATTCTGAAACAGTGAGAGTATTTTCCCAGTGTTTAAACATATTCATCTGCCCAGTTATATGAATCTGTGTATAAAGCCATTCAATAGGCTCTGAGGTGACACCCCCATCTTTGTGAAAAGTAGGACATTTCTAATTAGGTCTCATAAAGTCCAATCTTATCTTGAGAGAGGGAGAGCAGTGATAGTATTTATGCAACTGGAATTGTTTTTTGTTTTGTTTTGATTTGTTTTAAAGATCATATCCACTTTGTTACAAGTAAATTTTACTTAAAACAGGACTGTGACAAAAACATTCTTAGCCATTCATGATCTGAATTATGGTGTATGAATTAAATTGGAGTACACACTAAAAGCTGTGTGATATTTGTGTTGTAATGAATAAGGCTGGTATTACTCTTCAGTAGCCTTTTCACGGTAAGCTTTTAGGTCTGTGCTTTCTTCTTTCTTCTTAATTCCAGTGAAGATCATTTTTTTTTTTTCCCAGAAATGTACTTTTTGGGATTCTCCAAATACTCCATCAGTGTATCCTATCTTTAGGTGATTCTTTTGTTCTTGTTAGTATCTGTGTAAGAGAATCCAGCGACCTGACATGTTTTCCACACAAACAGACCATGGTGATTTGGACCAGTCTTATCCTTATTTCCTTATCCCACAGTGTGGCACTAGACACACTTCCCAACAAAAATAATCTTGCCTTTCTCAACATCACCCATTCTGCAACATGAGGATAGATGTCCTGCTTTCTGAGTTTTACTTATTTTTACAATGTATTTTGATCATATTCAATATTTTCCCCAGCTCCTCCCATAACCACTCTCTACTCCCTCCCACCCATTCACACACTCCTCCTCATTCTTCCCTTCCCCCTCTTCTTCTGCTTTCTCCTCCTCCTCCTCTTCTTGCCCCCATAGTGTCACCCAGCTAGTTGACCTACACAAACTCATGTGTTTGAACTCCAGTAGTGATTCTGTTTAAAAAGATTCTGAGCCCTGTAGGAGGTGGAGCCTGGCTGGAAGAAGTAAGATTCTAGGGTGAACCTTGCAATGTTATAACTGGCCCATTTCTGTTTACTCTCTGCTTCCTGAGAGTGAGCGCAAAGTATATGGTGCCTCCCCCTTCTGTCAACATACTTTCCCTGCTGTCGTGGACTTTACCATTGAAAGGTCCAAAATAAACCCTTCCTGCCTTACGGACTCTGTGTCAGGTGTTTGGCCATAGCAATTAGAAAGGCAACTAGTGCACTCTATAACAACCTTTGAGAATAAACAAATATTACCCTGTTCTGCTAAAGAATCTGGGATTCACAAAGCTACAGTAACACATTTAGTTAAGGTTGTTAACTAAATATTTCAGATCCAGCTTGAAGCTAGTGCCTTTGCTCAGTAAATGAAATACTTTTTCTTTTCTTTCTTCTTTGTTCTGACTCTTTTTGAGTCCAAAAAAAAAAAAAAAGAACTATTTTTGAGAGATTCTTTTGTCAGCCTTTTTACTTTGTTCATGCATACTTTCTGTTTCTTGGTCATAAATTTTATGAACGTGGCTCAGAAATTTCTAAGATGAAGTATAAAACTTTCTTTTAACATGAAACATTAATATAAAATCGAATATGAACTCATTTATGAATTACATCAATGAAATAGCATAATTGCATACCCAAAACGCAATGATTTAGTGAAGAAGTATTTATTTTTCTGGCTTTTAAGGTGAACTGACATCTGTCCCTGATGTTAGGTAGGCTGCACATGTCTCAATTCAGGAGCTATGCTAAAACTGCCTCCTCTTGTGGTGATCACAGGTGTTCTTGATTGTGCTCAGATGTCATGTGATACCCACAAGGGCATCCTCTGAGAACTTTCAAATCCTTTTGCCCACATTCTATGATCTAAAGCAAATCACACACTATAGTGAATTTCACAGACTGAGGTGTGTCTCTGCCCTTAAAGGGAGGTTTTGAGAGGCTAGAGAGATGGCTCAGAGGTTAAAAAGCTTCTTTCTCTTGTAGAGGACAGGGGATCTGTTCTCAGTACCCATACCATGGAGCTCACAATTCTCTGTAACTTCATTTCCAGGGGATCTAATACCATATGGTCCACCATGGTACTTTTGTATGTACATGGTGAGGATAAAGTCATTCAGGTACACACATATACATAGAGTCTTTAAAAAGAGGAAAGTTTTAAAAGCTGGAAAGATTGATCAGGGGTTAAGAGTACAAGCAACTCTTCCAGAGGACTAAAGCTGTAATTCTAAACCTCTAAAGTGTTATTTTAGGGTACCCATGTGATGTCTTTTGCATGGGGCATGGAACTCTAGTTTTTGTTATACTTCTTATTACTTTTAAGGAATTTTATTCACTTTCTGACCAGAAATAATGTATCCATTTCATAGGAGATTGTGCCATGTTTTACATAAACTATACATTGAATAAACTAAAATTATGTAAGATGCAGAAGTTTCACATAAAATAAAAATTATTCTTCAATCTAAGAAAGCCATAACATTGAGCTAAAAAGTGCAGAGCATATTTATCAGTTCAATTCTTATTAATACTGATATGCCCTAGAGAACACACAGAAATATACTTTAATGCACTCATATATACAAACACCATGAAAAAAATTGTCAACTGAGTATGAGGCAGCACATAGACTAAATGAGGAATGAGTTCAATTCTGAAAGCCAGATGCCACAAAGAAAGAAAGGAATGGGGTGTAATGACTACAGCAGTTCAATCAGAGGATCAAATAAGTGGAATAGAAAGGTAGGAGAAAAAGCAAAGAAAGTATCACATTTAAACATATACCAGTGAATTTCACAGAGCTTATTTATGCCTAAGCAAAAAACAGAACATTAAGACTCTAAGTAAATAAACATACTTAACTTAGGGCTCAGAGATGTACAACTTCAACAAAGGGAAGACACGTATTATTGTTATTATTATTATTTATTATTATTAACTGATTTAAAAATCAGATTCCATTTACTTAAGAGTTTCCTTGTTGGCAATATCCAAATGTTCACAGAAAGGCCATTTGTTTAGGTTTAGGTTAGCGCATTAAGGAAAGTCTTGGGGTCCATCCTCTCACCTTTCCACTCAAGAATTCGTCTTTAGAGATCAAAGAAGGAATAACATACTTCTCGCCCTGCTGCAAAGCTCTGCTCTCTTATCACATAGACAAAGAACAATTGGTCAAGCCGATCTGGACCCAATCCCTCTAGACAGCTGCCATTTCAGACCTGATGAACTTCAGCTTTGATGATGAAGGTGAGGAGGAAACAGACAGAGGGAGCACAGAGTCTATCAAAACTGCTGTGATGGATTGTCACCATGAAAGTGTTTTCATGCATTTAGAGCTGCTGTTTAAATAGACCAGTGAAAATATAACAAGCATAAGCAAACTTAGTTTTGCTATCTTGTAGATATTAAATGAAGATATTAAATACGTTAAAGAACTATTACATGCCTTTTTGCCTTCAAAGTAGAAAAAGAAGACATTCACAGCATGGTCTGCTATATACAAATCCACCCTGTCTTTTTGCACCTTTCATATATGGTCACTATATCCGTGATTTTTTTGATGGCATATTGTCCATCACTGAACAGTAAGGATACCATGCAGCAATAAAGCAATGTAAGTATTGGGGTCTCTGACTTTAACAAATTTTGAGTGAGTTTCTTTAACTGAGCTGAGGAAAAAAATAAAAGCTGTTGAAGAAGTTGTCCATGGAAACTTTTAAGCAATTTTTTCTCTTATTTCATCTTTTAATTTTTCTTAAACAGAGGACTTTTAACAGTGTAGTTCTTACTAATATTTATATGTCTGAGATTCAGAGGCCAAGGAGGAAGTATAAATTGTAACATTGGGGATAGAACAATACTTTTGTCTGCTACACATTTTTTTTTTCAGATGTGAAATCAGCCTACTTTGTAATTTTCTGTATGTGGAAAGTCATTTTTTTTATCACCTTGTTTGGCGCTTTCATGCATGGATAACACACTTCAAAATAACTCATTTTTATAATTTAAGAATATCGAATCATAGTCTGAGAAGAAAAAGACTCAGTGCAAAGATGTGGGGGTGGGGGCACAAGGAATTAGCCGGACAAGTAGATGGAGTGTAATAATTAGAGTAAGCTGCTAATGAAAGGCTTCTGGGGACTAAGAGGAAGAGAAAGGCAGGCTGGTAATGGGTGTGGAGCCTCTCTGCAGTCACATGATATAGTAAAGAAAGGAAGGGCTGAAATTAGAGCTGACAGAGAGGTGCTGTTCCTAAGGAGCCATTCAAGCAAACAGTTCTGGGTCCTGACCCTTTGCAAGTTGTGGTTGCAAAAGTAAAGTGCCTGATAAAATAAAGCTTATGTTACATACCACAGAAAAGGTTTTGATATCACACCTTTATACTGACAAATGTATTTTTAAAAACGTATTCTCTTACCTATTTTGATGACCCGTACCTGTAATCCCAGCTCTTGGAAAACCAAAGCAAGTAGATTTGAGTTTGAAGCCAGCTGAGGTTACATACTGAGACACTGTCAAAACATTAATTTAAAAAAAAAATAAACTCTCTACATCTCTTGGGGTTGTTTATAGCACTGATGGGAGAATCCTAGGCTTCCACGTGCTTAATACATAACTCTACTGTTGAGTGACACCCTGGCCCCACCCATCTATAATAGAGATTCTACACCATTCCTAATACTGTAATGCATGCTTCCCAAGTATTTCACTATTTTAGAAAAAACATTCAGCAAATATAGAATGCTATCCTCTAAGTTTATTCAGACATTAAAACCTGCAGGAAGCATGAAACCCAGAATGAGGAGCAGAAATAGCTGAAGATTAAAATGAGTGAGTAATGAAGTCCAGTAAAAAGGGAAGCAGTGATTGAGGTGTCTGGCTCAGTGGCACAACAGGAGCTTAGCATGAATGAGCCTTTGTGTTCCAACCTTAGCACCTACAGCAAAAATTACATGAACAAAATAGAAGCAGTTGTGTCTGAGAAATTAAGTATAGTATTTTAAATGAATTGATTAAAAACAAAACAGGAAAAAAAGAACAAAATTTGGCTGTCAACAAAGGTAGTGATCTTACAGATTTGCTAGTTACACAATTCATAATTGTATAATAGATGTGATTAAGATATAGATGGATTGGTGGGCTACAGAAGACTGAGGAATCTGAAGTTTGACCTCTAGTGCTAGACAATTATAACATCGCTTAACTGTAGAAAAACTAGCATGTGAAAGATTTCTTTTTTCATAGATTTTGGTGGTACTGGTTAGTCTCTGTGTGTCTAGTCTGAATTAGAGATACACATAAAGTTACCAACTATGTAACAGTCCAGGGCATTAACCATGCTCCTTGCCACACAGTTCTTATAATGCACAAAGTGCATCTATATTCCCACAATGTCAGTGTAAAGTGTAGCTCCTACAATGTCAGAAAGCTAACACACTGAGACAGCCAGTATGAAAGAGGCTGGCAGACAATTAGTCCTGGTCCACTCAGAACATGTACATACACATAAATACACAATTAAATACATGTGAATCCTATGTTCTGACGAGGTCAGTAAAGGCAATGATAAGTATTGTGAATGAGAATAGCCAGAAATTTTCTTAGGATGTGAATACAGAACTAAAATTGGAGACCTGGCAGGAGCCAGCCAGGAGCCAGCCAGGATAGTCTGGGGGATATGCAGCAACCGTAAGACCCTCACTGCTGTGGGATGGTCTGTATGTCAAATTGCTCTGATTGGTCAATAAATAAAACACTGATTGGCCAGTGGCTAGGCAGGAAGTATAGGCGGGACTAACAGAGAAGAGAATTCTGGGAAGTGGAAGGCTGAGGCAGAGAGTCACTGCCAGCCACCACCATGACAAGCAGCATGTGAAGATGCTGGTAAGCCACGAGCCACATGACAAGGTATAGATTTATAGAAATGGATTAATTTAAGCTATAAGAACAGTTAGCAAGAAGCCTGACATGGCCATTCAGTTTGTAAGCAATATAAGTCTCTGTGTTTACTTGGTTGGGTCTGAGCGGCTGTGGGACTGGCAGGTGACAGAAAATTGTCCTGACTGTGGGCCAGGTAGGAAAACTCTAGCTACACCTCACAGTCTGGGGAATAGTAGAGAGGATGCAGAGGTCCATTTGAATTGTACATATGAGCTTGGCTGGAGTATGCTCAGTGAGGGAATCACCAACGTAGAAGTTTCATAGACAGGTTAGGCTAGAAGCAATCAAATCACTTTCAGCAGCATAATAGGAACCAGTTTGTGGCTTGCTATAATGGGAAAATTTTAGCTCTTGGAGTAAGATTCTATGCAGGAAGAGTACTGTGTAAGTGAGTAGAAAGCGCACTACATCTTAATAGAAAGTTATAATGAAATTGTAATTCATATAAGTAAACATTGTTAAAATTGGATAATGTCTAAAGCAGCCCACTTCCAAACAATTATTTTTGTGGGTTGTAAAACACAAAAAAACAAAGTTATCTATCCAATTTTGGAAATTTTAGATAGTGTCTAAATTGATAAAGAATTCATAAGTAAAAGAAACTATTTTGTGTAATCTAGCAAATTATTTTCTAAAAATTTCTCATGTTCAAATTAAATATTTAAGCACTGAGTTGGTGACAGATTGATCTTCAATGGGTAAAATGGTTGGTTTTCTTAGGAAAGAATCCACTCAAGTGTGAAACCTGATAATGACAGTATTTGATACTTTCCATGCTGGAACTAGAGGTCAAAGTTCAGGGCTTGTCTCTGTGATTTGTGGGTTCTGCTATCAACCACCTTTGGTAGAGTCTCTGTCTTTGGCTGAAAAATCTCTGAACACCGGGAGAAGCTAGCATTTGTTGAGGGACATAGGGAGGCTTGTGAGCAACCTCAAAATGATTTCAACTTTCTTATTATTTAGGTGTTATATTTGACAATATTAAGCAAAATAAGTCTTCTGGGGGTAGTCTCTTTATTTTTTCCATGGGCATCACTTAATAGAATTTTTAAATTATGTGTTTCCTTACACATTTTTAAATTGAACTTTCAGCATTTTGAAAATAAGATTTCAGGTGTGTTGTTACTAATGTTGAGATTTAATGTGAAACGCTTTTGAGGCTCTCTTATAAGTGCATCTGATGGAATTAAGGATTCTAAGCACTATAATTATTTGCCATCCACCAATGTTCTCTTTTATAAAATTACATAGTTTTTTAAATTTGAAATAGAATTATATCACTTTCCCCCTTCTCCTCCCCCTCAGCCTCTTCCATGTAGCCTTCTTCAGGCCCTCTCCCCCAGCTTCCCCTGTTCTCAAGTTGATCTCCTCTTTTTCTTTATCCCTGTCACATATAGATATGTTTATATATATATGTATATATATTAAAACCTACTGAGTCTGGTTTTGTTGTTTACGTCTTTAGGGTTTCAAGTTTGACCACTCAACACTGAATAGCCGATAACGGGTCTCATCCTAGGGAGATGCTAATTCTCCTTCCCCCAGCAGTTCCCTAGCTGCCTGTTCAGTTTTTTTCATGGTTTAACATGACTACATAGTTTTTGCATGCAGTACTAGAAATATGTGTTTTATCAGATAATCTGAAAAGTCACATAAAGTTGCCTATAATCATACATGAAAAATTATTTTTCTATATTCTATGTTCATCATTAAGATTTTTTTGAGGCAAGCTTCAAAATAAAACCGAGTGAGGCAGCTCAGTGAGTGAAGGGGCTTGCCTCATATGCCTGGTAATCTGAGTTTGATCCCTGGAACCCACATGAAGTTGGAAGGAGAGAATCAATGCCGCAGAGTTTTTCTCTGACCTCCAAATGCACGCTGTGGCATATACTTTTTTGCTTACATCTCTAATACACAAAAAACCTATGCACACGAATACACACAATAATAAATAGTCTTTAACTGTGAAGCAGCGATGGTTCTTATTCTTGGTCCTTCTTACACTGTTTTGTTCTCCATTGTCTTTGCACTCCTGTTATCTCCCCTTAATTCCTTGACTCTTTTTCCCACTGCTGCAAGGACAGTAACAATGGTCCCTCACCTTGCAGAAATGCCACCACGTGTCACTGATTCTACAAGTTCATAAAACATTTAAGTGGAAAGAGATCACATTTAAATACAGTCATTTATTTTACCTTATTTGAAAGGAGGTGTTATTATCGATACTGTTCTTAAATCTGCACAGATTTCCTGTATGTTTATGAAAATGTTTTTTAAAATTGTGTACTGACTGCTGTTTATAAGGGAAATACATCAAGGGCTCCATGGCTTTTAGACACATGAAGGCATAGAAACAGCTACTGGCATTTAAATCACTGCCTTTTAGAAGAAAACAGAAACTCTAAATTCAAAATGTTTTAGTGAATGGCGACTTTAAGTCATTTATCACTTTGTGTATGGCTTTTGCATTATTCTAAACTAAACATCCATTAATAAACAAACAGCAAAATATGCCAAACCTTCTTTACTTACTTGTAAATCAGTCTTAATTTTCTTTAGGTTATTTCTTTGATGGAATAGAATAGAACATGTTTGTTCGATCAAATATAATTTGGCTTTCTTTTTAAAAAAAAAACTTATTTATTTATTTATTTTTACAACCCAGCTGCAGTTTCCCCTACCTCCTCTCCTCTCAGTCCCTCCCCCCACCTCCCCTCTGTCCCCATCCCCCCTCTGTCCTCCCCCCACTCTTCCTCCATTTCTTTTCAGGAAATAGTAGGTCTCCCATGTTTATCAACAAAACATTGTTGTGGGATATTTATACACTGTGTGAAGATCTTTCATGGTGACTGGTTTAATAAAGAGCTGAATGGCCAATAGCTAGGCAGGAAGAGGTTAGGTGGGACTTCCAGGGACAGAGAGGACTCTAGGGAAAAGATAGACAGATGCCCGGAGATACAGAGAAGAAACAGGAAGTGCAAGATGGAAGAGAGGTAACGCCACATGATAGAATGTAGATTAGTATAAATGGGTTGATTTTAAGTTATAAGAACTAGTTAGAAACAAGCCTAAGCTATAGGCTGAGCTTTCATAATTAATAAGAAGTCTCCATGTCATTTTTTGGGAGCTTCCTGGCAGGACAGAGAAATACTTGTTACATATAGTGTCTTACACGAACCTTGAATATCCACACAGGGACTGAAAAAGCAGTCTCTTGGGTAGGTTCAGTGTACACAGACACAACTCTTTTCAGAGGCCCTACTATGTAGCTCAGCACTTGGGCAGCAGGCACGCCTGCCACAGGACCAAACAACTTACCAGGGCTGGGGCAGCTAAATGTGGTTCCTGGGCTGGAGCTAAATGGCATGAGGCTAGGCTCTCACAGAACTGAGGAGAACTGAGTTAGCCACCAGAGGAGCACAGTGGTAGCCTAGTCATTTAAGGTTTGGCTCACATGGTCAGAAAGTACTGCAAGCACACAATAAGTCAGGTCCAGACTGGGAAAACCTCTGAATAGCTATAGCATGCTTAAAAAGTGTGTTTAGGTGCTGAAGAAAGAAAAGGAGTATAGACTTATAAAAAAAATAAACCAGTAGTTTAAAAATAATAAGATGAAGTCTTTAAAGAGACAAAAAAAGGAATATAAAAGGAAAAAAATATAAAGATGGGAAATATACAGGGTATCTAGATCCTGTATGGTATTTTGTTGACTTTGAATTTTTTAAAATGTTAATGAACCAAAAACCAGCAGCTGCTGAGAGATAATGGACTCTGAAAAAAAACTGCTAAATTAAACCAGCTTATACATTTTAAAGATACCTTAACTTCAGAATGGAAGCCAGGATATGTGTTATGTTGGAGTTTTTCTTTTGTTTCCACAGGAGAAGAAAAGCATGGCTATCATCAAAATTGATAAAGATTAGATTCAAACAGTAAAGACTTCTTGATTAGGAGAAGCAATAGTTCATCAAACAGCATGGCAGTTCAATCTAAACTAACTTATCAGACTAATAAATATCCTTCATTTGATTAGATATAATCTGCCAAAAGCAAAACTCCTCAAAGTTAGGGTTGGGGCCTGGTTTTATTTTTGTCTTTTCAGGGGAATAAAAGCATCCAACTAAAGAATCTGAAGAGCACTGGACAAATGAGACGTTTAAAGAAGAAGGACAAATTATTCAGAGAAAATGTCCCAAGGAAAAGAGTAAATAGACCTAATGACATAGCACTCTTTCAACAGAATAAAATTCTATGAATATTCCCAAATGTTTGTTTCTGCTGTTCTCTACAGACATATAAGGCAAATGGTCTTTTGTAGTCCCAATTCAATTAAAAAAAATTAAAGCTGGCTTTGAAGTAGGAACATGGATCTCTCCTCTAAACCCAAGAATGCTTGTTAAAGGAAAATCCAATCCAAAAATCTCCATCTCATGTCTGAAGCACCATCTGGTATGGGAGAGAAGCCAAAATTAAGGGAGTATTCTATTACCACTAGTCTCATAATCCTTTGGTTTTATTTTGACTATTTAAAACTTTTCTTAAGGTATAAATATTATTTCAAAATTTATAAGATGTATATATATATATTTAAACTTTCTGTTGTGATATTAGTGGTAATATATAGTATTAACTAATTCTAGATATAGTCTTCATCTAGTTTCCTCTACATGATTTTGGGCTTGAGTCTGAATCAGGTAACTAGGAATTAAGCTTGTGTACCCAAGATGAATTTAACAGACTGTGGTCCTTTAACCTCTCTGAGATCGGCTGCATATGACATTTAAAATGTTTTAAGTTTTCTGCAGTGAACCATGAACATTCCTAACAGTGACCTTTGAAGTCTCCAAAGGATAATAGGGCCCCAGAATGATGATTCCACTTGGATTGAGGTAATGCCACTAAGCTGACAAACAACACCCAAAGATCAGCTATGAACTACAAACTGTTCAGGACAGTTTCAAGGAGGTTAGCTGGTGTGGTCCAACCTCACAGTCTACTCCAGCCAGGACTTCAGATAAGGCCTACACTTTCACATCACACTGAGAATGGACAACAGCTAATTCTCTCAGGACTTGCCCATTTTCTCAATTTTCTCAGGGTCCCCTAAAGATGCTGTTATCACCAGATAACAGGAAGTAATTTTAAGGATGCAAACACCCACATTCCCAAGAGGTGGGGTGGATGGGTTTTGGTCATTCAATGGATTATGGATGTTTATCATCATTTAGAGGGGTTGGTTGCAAGTTGTTATTGGTCATAGTCAGGCAGGAAGCTAAGCAAAGGAGATTAGATTCAGGGGTCTCATTCTGAAAAGAAAAAGGACGATATAGGAATGATAGGATAAAAGGGCAGATTATTGGATCTACTTTTAAACTAAAAAAGCAACTACTAGTCTTAAATATTTTACATCGGTATGGATTTTTGTATATTGATACAAATTTAAGGTTATTTTGTTGTACTGTATATATGATTCTACTGTTGTTTAAGATAGTTTTGTATATTGATACAAATTTAAGGTTATTTTGTTTATGTTTATATACATATATATGTATATATACTCCTATTTAAGGTATTGTACCTATGCAGCTCATTTAAAATTGTAATGTATAATTAAGAAATACAGGTTTGCAGTAAGTCATCTAACAATCAAATTTGTGGCCATGTTAGGTATGTTTTTAAGGTCAGACAGAGATGTATTTTAGATAGACAAATGGTCTTCAAATACTTTGGAGACCTACAAAATAGGGCATTTAAGATGTTTTAATAACAGAAAGCTTCTCATGACAATGAGACATGTCGGCTCCTGGTAGCACTAATTCACTTCAAAAAAAAAAAGATGATAGCATCAAAACCTCCATATGGAGTTAGTTTAATTGTTGCAAAGTTAGCCACTGAACAAGAAACTGCCCTTTCTTCAACTGCTGACAGTATGCTGTCCAAAGTGGACAAGCAAGACACAAAGAAAACAACTGCCGATCTTTGCCAAGACAAGGTAGAACAGTGCTTCAAAATTCCTGCTTTACAGTAAAATAATATCTGCCAGATATTCTAGGTCCATAGGCCACAGATAGATGCCCCAACCTTCCAGAGGAACCTTGGGTAACTGTCCAGGCAGCCAGCTGTTTCTCTCATTTCTATAGCTTTGGAAGTTGCTTGCTCTGCACTTCCTGTTTACTCAGGTAATACTATATCATTCTCAGGTCTCTGATGGAGTTGAAGATGAGATAGTTATAATTACAATTTTCCTTGTTACCAAGTTCAGAAAAGAAACTCAAAAAAGAGGTATAAAGTATAAAAGGTTTAGGGATATAGAAGCTGAAATTGTTTATCTAAGAAAGTGTTTTGAAGCCTAAAAAGATAGTTTTGGGTTGGTAATACAAGTTATAATAGAAAGTGAACTAGCTATAAAACTTTGGACTTATCAAGATAAGAAAAATTTTGAAATAATTTCTCCAAATTGTCAAATACAAATGCACTGTACATTGTGAATGTAATTCTTACTTGATAATTGTTCTTATTGTATATAATTTTATTGTATTAGAGTTAATACCTTTTCTTTTCATTTGGACAAAGGGGGGAAATGTTGTGGAATATTGGTGCACTGTGTGAAGATATATCACTGTGATGGTTTAATAAAGCACTAAAAGACCAATAGCTAGGCAGGAAGAGGTTAGGCAGAATTTCCAGGAACAGAAAGGACTCTGGGAAAAAGAAAGGCAGATACCAGGAGACACAGAGAAGAAGCAGGAGGTGTAAAATGGAAGAGAGGTAATGCCCCATGATAGAATGTAGGTTAATATAAATAGTTAATTTAAGTTATAAGAGATAGTTTGGAATAAGCCTAATAAATAGGTAGAGCTTTCATAATTAATATGAAGTCTGCATGTCATTATTTGGGAGCTGGCTGGTGGGACAGAAAAACACTGTTACAAAACATGGCATATCAAGTTTCAGTAAGACTAAGCACCTCCCCATGTAAAGACTAATCACATTTGCAAATTAGCAAGTCTGCACTTTTGTACATGATAGTACTCCTAAATGTAAAGGTAATGTTTATTTCAGGATATATGTTTGGGACTATAGGTTTATGTATAGAAAAGAAATACTCTGAATGCTAGAACTGGTAGAAAGGAATACAACTATGATGCTTCCAGTTAAGCATTAAATGTTTGTATTATTTTCATTTCTCAAAGTATCATTCAAATGGAATTCAATATATGTGGTGCTAATGCCAATAGTCATTATTTTATAATAGCTAATTCCCTATAAAAGGGGAGAATTAAATCAATTTCATTAAATTAAAAAGAGGATAAAGAAATAGCCTAGTAATAAGCACCTATTAGGAAAATAGGGGAAACTTCTCTACTAAAAGATTTCTCTTTACCGAAATGATTAGCCAGAGGAATGTGCAGTTGATAAGATGAGATGGGGGCAATAAGAGATTACAAAGTTTTCATGCTTTGTTAACTAGTCAGCAATGACTGCTTTTCACATTATTATTTTCTATTTGTAATAGGTATGTTATATTTCTGTCTTCACTGAGAAGGGTGTTTAATAATGGGAGGAAGTTTTTGTAATTATTATTATTTTTACTTTCTCTGTAGTTTTAACTTTAAAAAAATCTGATGTAATGAATTGGAAACTATTATATTGGGATTATAAATGCCTCCCCAAAAGCACATGTGCCAAGATCTGTCCCCAGCTAATGAGAAAAGTGAGAGGTAGTGCAGACACTTGAGACAGAAGGGTCTGTACTTTTTAAACATGTTTTTCAATGTAGACCACTACTGGCACAAAGATGTTAACTAGTGACATTTAAACAAAACTTTATCGGATCATAGATAACATACTCATATTATGAAATGGATGTTGAATCACTAGAGCATTGCTGTTAAGGGGATGTTGAGAGTCCAGAACCTTCCTCCCTCTTTCTTTCTGGGCTGCTAGGAGGTAAGCAGCTTTGCCATGACTCTGAAATTCAGTACTCCAACTCACCATGAATTGAGACATCTAAAACTATGATCCAAGATAAACATCCTTTTCAAAAATATTTTTATTATAAATCCACACACCTTTTATAAAGAAGTCAGAAATGACAGCATCTTCAATAAATGGTGCCAGTCAAATTGGATACTGAATACAGAAGAACACAAATAGATCCATACTTATCACCCTGCACAAAACTCAAGTCCAAATGGATCAAAAACCTCAATACAAGACCAGATATATTAAACCTGATAGAAGAGAAAATGGGAAATAGCCCTGAATTCCTTGGCACAGCAGAAGAGTTTCTGAACAGGACACCATGAGCACAGGCACTAAAATCAACAATTAACAATGTGAACTCATGAAACTGAAGAGCTCTGTAAGACAAAGGACACTGTCATTTGAGAAAAGCTGCAGGCTACAGAATGGGAAAATCCCTTTTACCAATCACACAAATACACCTGTGATAGATGTATTTGCCTATATGAGGATAGTAGGCATTCCATAAATGATAACTAAGCTATAATCAACAGACTCCGAGTGGTTAGCTATAGAGGATGGGACTGGGGGTGCATAGATCTTACTGGGAATGGGAAATAGAATAGAATTTTATGGGTGGACTTGGGGCAGGTGGGACAGGAACGGGAGGATCAGCTGGGGAGGGGAGATTGGGTTAAGTGAGAAAAATGAAGGGAGAGACAGCTAGAATTGAGATGCATTTGAGAGGTGGTATGGAAGCCTAGGGCAGTGTAATCCTCCTAAAATATACTAAGGCAATCCTAATGAAGTCTTCCAATAATGTGGGAGACAGAGTCCCAACTGGCTATCTCTTATCACTAAAGGAAGCTTCTACTAGAGGGACTGTGTTACATCCAGTTAAGTTGTCGGCCGAAGGAATCCCATGGAAATCCCTAAACAACCCAGGTTGTTGATAAGACAATAGTTGTCAGGGGCACAGAGGTCGTTGTGCTCATAGAGAATCACTAAGAGAATCAGATATGTTAATCACACAGAGATATCTCCTCAGTGGAGAAGATACAAACCAAATACCTGCATTCCACCCAGAAAGCTGAGAGTGGAGGTTGTTAATGTCGTGGTGACCTTTTTGCTATCTGAAGGGACAAACCTCACCCTAATTCCCCAGAATGATTATCCCAGACTCTTCCCTCCCTAGACCATCCTTAGAGTAGATGTCACAAGTACTTTTGGCCTGCTAACCTCTATGCTATTGAACACTAGATTCTAGGCCTTTTATCTATAGAAGTAGCTTTGTAAAAGAGTCTCTATGTGGTTACCCCTTAAACTTTATTGTGCATTTGGAACTGGACTGACTGGACTGATTATTGTCTAGAAACCTGTTTCCAAACTGTACTATGTTTTAAATATGCTGACAATGAACTGCCTGGCATTAGATGCCCCCAAGTCTGATCTAGGTTGATGAAGTAAGTCTACATTGGGTTTTCACTCTTATCTCTTTTGCATGGTTTGCTTACCTTCATGACACCTGCAGGGACCACTTCCAATAGGTTACTCCCCACAAACTGAAAGCTGAGGCCCCATTCCTGAAGACAACACCCATACAACTCACTGAACATAGAGAGGTTGAGCTGGTACTTACCTAGAACCTTCACCCTATATTCTTGTGTCTTTGGCATGGGAAAGTACTCTGCAGGCTACCAAAAGAGAAATGTAAACACCAGTGCAGACACAAACCTTTGGATCTATAATGCTGTCCAGCCCGAAGTACATGCTAGGGTAATGGTGGAACAAAGCTTGTGGGAGTAACCAACCAGCATCAGATTTGACTTAAGGCCTACTCCCTGAGATGAAACCCATACCCCCACCTGTGACACTGCTTGGTTTACCAAGAATTCGACCAGATAGCTCAGAGACCTAGGGTAAAACCCAATACTACTGGCCCTTTAAAAAAATAGTGCTAAAATGAATCTCATTGATATGCCGCTATACTTATATATTAGTGACTTATTCAGCAACCCTCAGAGGACCTTCCTCCTGCAGCAAATAGGAACAAATACAGAGACCCACATCCTGACACTGTAAAGAGAGAGAGAGAGAACCTTGAACAAACATCCCTAAATGGGATGTCTCCATCAAATCCCTCCTCTCAGAGCACGAGGAGTACCTTGGAAGAAGAGGCAGAAAAAAGCGTGAGAGGACGGAGGGCGCCAGGAGAACAGTGTGTCCTAAATCAACCAAGCAAAGCTCATATGAACTCACAGAGACTGAAGCAGCAAGCACAGGCCCTTCATGGGTCTGTACGAGGTCCTCTGCATATATATTATAGCTATCAGTTTAGTATTTTTTATGGGGCTCTTGAGTGAGTGAATGAGTGGGTCTCCAACTCTTGTGCCTTCTCTTGGGATCTTTTCCTTCTGCTGGTTTATCTTGCCCAACTTTGATGTGATAGCTTTTGTTTTAGCTTAATATTTGATTTTGTTATGTTGTTGTCTCTTAGATGCCTGTTCTTTTCCAGTGAGAGGCAGAAAGGAAGTGGATCCAGATGAGATGGGAGGTGGGGAGGAACTGAGAGGAGTAGAGGAAGGGGAAACTGTAATCTGGATAGACTGTATGAGAAAACAATCTGTTTTCAATAAAAGGGATCAAATAAATATTTATTGTTCTAAAAAAAAGAAAAGAAAAATCCTAGTACACAAGAAAGACTTCAGGTTTCCTTTTAACCCCCACTCCACCCCCATAATGGTTTAAAGAAAATGTCCCCAAAAGGAACTGGCACTATTGGGAGTGTGACTTTGTTGGAGTAGGTGTGGTCATGTTAGAGGAAGTGTGTCACTGTGGAGGTGGGCTTTAAGGTCTTCATATATGCTCAAGATACCACTCAGTGTCTCAGACTAGTTCCTTTTGCCTATGAGTCAAGATGTAAGAATTATTGGCTCCTTCTCCAACACCATGTCTGCTTGCTTGCTGCCATGACAGTAATGGACTAGACCTCTGAAACTGTAAGTGAGCTACCACAATTAAATTTTTTTCCATTATAAGAGTTGCTGAGGCCAGCCTGGTCTACAGAGCAAGATCCAAGAAAGGCACAAAGCTACACAGAGAAACCCTGCCTCGAAAAACCAAAAAAAAAAAAAAAAAAAAAGATTACAGGCAAGCTGGGCAGTGGTGGCACACACCTTTAATCTCAGCACTTGGGAGGCAGAGGCAGGTGGATCTTTGTGAGTTCGAGGCCAGCCTGGTCTACAGAGCAAAACTACACAGAGAAACCCTGTCTCGAAAAACCAAAAAAAAAAAGCCCAAAAAAAAAGAGTTGCCATGGTCATGGCATCTATTCACAGCAATAGAAACCCTAATTAAGATACCCACCTAAAAAAACATCAAATAAAAAATTTAGTGTGCCGGGCAGTGGTAGCCTTTCATCCCAGCACTTGGGATGCAGAGCCAGGTGGATCTCTGTGAGTTTGAGGCCAGCCTGGACTACAGAGTGAGTTCCAGGAAAGGTACAAAGCTACACAGAGAAACCCTGTCTCAAAACAAAAACAAAAACAAATTTATTGTTTAATATTTTATTTTAATATCATTCCTATTATTTATGTGCATGTATGTTGGGGGGTATAGACACATGTGCATGTCGAAGTCAGAGAAAAACTTGTGGGAGTCAGTTCCCTCCTACAACCACTTGGACCCTGGGATTGAACTCAAGTTGTCCAGCTGGGTGGTAAGAATATTCACCAGCTGAGCCAAGTCCTTCTTCCAAAACTTTCTCTCTTTTAAGTTGATTATATCAGATATTAATGTGACAAAAAGCTATCTAAATTACTATCAGAATCTCCCTAATTTCCTGCTCAGAAAAAAATAGTGTGTAGCTGTAATCACAGACAATACTGAGGCTCCTTTAAGTCTTTAAGGTAGAAATGACCAGATGGTACATATGACCTGTCTGTGATTATCCTGACTTCTCCAGGTTTTCTTGTGTAATCACTCTTCTTTTAATGCATGAAAGGAAGCTAATTTGGAAAATTAGAGATACAATCATTTTGCAATTGGGCCTATCTGGCCCAATAAAATTCAAGATGTTTAGAAATAACCTTTTCATAGATTGAATTATGCATATTGTTTGAGCAACAAAATACCTCCTATCAAAATAATTTGGGTATTCAGTTCTGGTTTATTTATATGGGTACATAAACTATGAGCCACCACAGATTATGTAACAAAGTATTTTTAGTAAAAATTTCTTCATACTAAAGAACAGTCACACTCAAGAAAGTCATTTGATTTGTATGTGTGATACCTCTGAATATATGCATTTATACTTGTCTTGTAAGAAGTTTCAAGCTCAGAAATAATGAGTATGTTCCACTGTTAAAAGAGATGTTCATAATTTAATCTTTGTTCCACAACTATGGTTAACTTTTCTCTGAGAACAGTGTACATTTTATTGTATTCTAGAGATAGTAGCATCTGGTCTTATTTGGTGTATTTCCAGTAGAATAGTGATTGTGGTGGTATTGTGTTTCCCAAAATATTGTGTACCCTAATAAATTTATCTGGGGTCGGAGAACAGACAGCCACTAGATACAGAGGCTAGAAAATGGTGGCACTCACGCCTTTAATCCTAGCATTCCAGAGATAGAAATCCCTCTGGATCTCTGTGAGTTCAAGGCCACATTGGAAACAGCCAAGCGTGGTGACACACGCCTTTAATCCCAGAAAGCCAGCCTTTAGTCCCAGGGAGTGGTGGTAGAAAGCAGAAAGGTATATAAGGTGTGAGGACCAGAAACTAGCAGCATTTGGCTGGTTAAGCTTTTAGCTGGTTAAGCTTTCAAGCTTCTAGCAGCACAGTTCAGCTGAGAGCCATTTGGATATGAGGACACAGAGGCTTCCAGTCTGAGGAAACGGGACCAGCTGAGGAACTGGTGAGGTGAGGTGGCTGTGGCTTGTCCTGTCTCTCTGACCATCCAGCATTTCACCCCAATAACTGGCCCCGGGTTTGTTTTATTAATAAGACTCTCTAAGATTCATGCTACAAGTGATGGCATGGAGATGTTACTTAGTGATGTTCAAATCAAACTTCATTGTATCATAGATATCATATTTGTTTTGACCCTTGGGAGATGGATACATACATACATACATACATACATACATACATACATACATGGGAAGATAGATCAATACATAGATGTATGGATAGAAAGATAGAAGATAGAAAGGAAGGAAGGAAGGAAGAAAGAAACAAAAAGATAGAGTAGATAGAGATGATGGATGGATGGATGGATGGATGGATGGATGGATGGTTGGATAGATAGATGGATGTTTGGATGGATGTTTGGATGGACTGATGGATAGATGGATGCTTAGACAAAGAGCAAATAGACTCTAATTCTCAGTGACATTAAACTTTTATTCATCTAACATGTACTTTGAGTAAGCCCACAGGCTCTGGGAAGTATCAGCCTTGTTTAGAGTGTTGGCTTTCTTGCTTCCTTGAGATGTGGCTCTAGTAAATTATCTCTACTAAGCCTCAAGCTTTCTATCTCAAAGACAGAATGATTGGAAGGATTATGTGCTAAATTTTGCTTAAAAGTTAAAAACTGTGTCTGGCACACTGCACGTTTTCAGTGGTTTCTGCCTTGTTATAAATCTTTTTTTTTTTTTATGTTCTGCTGTAGTTCTAGTGTGAACATCTCAGATCCTTACTAAGAAAGGGCTGAGTCATTTTTAATGCTTATACTTAATTCCCACAGCAGTTAACTATCAACAGTAGTGTTATAATGGTAAGACACAGCATCTAGCAATAAAAGAAGAGGAAATAACACCAAGATATTTTGAATTTCAGATTAACAGCAAATATATATTTTAGTGTAATATGCCCTCTGATTTTAACTAGATGCTCTATTGTAACAGCTGCTCCACTATGTTATGGAATTGTATAGTAGTCTTCTATGTGAGAACTTAGACACATAAAAAGAGGGGAGCTAAAATTGAGAGCAGGAGTTACTTTATAACACAATATTGTTTCATATGTGAATAAATGATGATTTTATTTAGGACACAAATAGAAAATGATAAATTGATTAAAAATAGCAAATATATCATGAAGTGCAACATGTTTTGTGATATCATTTATGGAAATTACAAAAGCAGAAAAAGCCATACAGTTTTTTTATAATATATTAGAAGTTAAAAATTCAAATTATTTCTAGAAACTACTAAAGAAGCTTTCCCATGTGCATGATCAAGATTTAAGGAAATTTTCAAGAATGAAAATATAAAGATGCCCTAGAATAGAGAGAAAGTGTGATCTCTAGGCAGAGCTTAGAGGGATACCAATATGAGTCTTTCAAGTTGCAGCAAGAAAGATAAAAAGGAAAAGCAACATAAAAGTCTATGAAAGAGAAGAACTCTGGTTAAGGTAAACACATACAGTAAAATCCAGGATGCTCCAATACTAGAGCTGGATCATAATTACTTTTTATAATGGTACAGAAAGTAAATGATAAATGTGTAAAATAAATAAAATAGTACAAATAGTGACATCTGTAATGTTTTATCCTATATGCTAATGGATATACACTATAAAAACATCTTTTGTGATGTCATCATGAAAATATGAAGTAGAAGCATTAAAGTGTAAAGCTTTTGGTATCCAACTAAAGTGATTCTCAGCTCAAAAGAGCTTGTCATAACAATATGTTTTCTGTCAACAGTATGCACAGCATGGAGAAAACATCCATGGAGCATTCACAAAGGAACTATCTATAGAAGAGAAAAAAATAGTAAGAAAGAAACCGAAGTGTGCCATTATGCAAAAAGCAATGAACACAAAAGAAGACAGCAGGAAGTACAGACAAAATATAGAGCATCGTCAACAAAAGAACAATAGCAAGTGTACCCACTTAGTAATTACTTAAAGCATAAATGAATAAATCACTCAAATCAAAGACACAGAGTACCTAAAAACATTATAAAACACAAAATCCAATGCATGCTACCAAATATATAAAGTGGGAAGATAAACATTTGATTTAAGAATGGGCATAGAAAGAATACAGCTGAGAATGATAGTCCATGCAAAGGTTAATCAAAATTGATCACTAGTGGCCAGACTTATGTCAGAAAAATATAGGCCAAGTCACAAACTATAAAAATGGGACAAAAAGGACATTAATATGAAGATGGAAGGAAAAACTCATATAAAGAGATCAACTTAAAAATATATATGTACTTAACATCAGACTACCCAAATACATGAAGCAAACATCAACAAAACTGATGGAACAAATAGATAGAGCAATAACAGTTGAAGATTTTAATGCTTATTGTGTGGCTCTTTCTGAGCATATACGATAGGGTATCCATAACAGACCCCCTAAACAATTATACTACTGAAGTCTAGACGGGTGAAGCACTAAGTTCATTGGGGCTACTTGCAAGAGCGTAGACGACGCAAAGGCAGCTGCATCTGCGGAAAGCCACTCCGGCATGCGTGACTACTCACTAAATCTGTATCCACGGAACTCCCTGCCAGACTTTCAGGCAGCTCGCTGGTCAGGGTTTCTCCTTTCGCCAGCAATTGTTACTGCTTGCATAACTTAGGGGAGCGGCCTTGTGACTCTTGCAAGTTTCTGGATTTTCCTGAGATTTATGGATTTTTGTCTACCTGTATATCTTATAAGTTTTACTTTCTAAGTTTTAAGGAGCCTCCCCTCTATTTTAAAAAA
>CABHPP010146740.1:22837-51621 GCA_902168425.1 Peromyscus attwateri | reverse complement strand
AAAATTTTTGTTTCCTTTTTTATTATCTAAATACATTTTCACACAGGCAGATCCCTTGGCATCTTTGTGCTACTTACCAATTTACTGATTCCTTTCTATTTATGTTCATTTGTATCTTAAATTTGCATTTTGAGAAACCATATCTGAAGAAGACAAATTTTCTTTTTCTAAATACAATAATTGTATGTGTTCCCTATAGTTTTCCTTTTAAAGTTTTCTTTGAGAATTTCATACACGAATACTGTATGAACATCATTCCATACCTTTCTCTCCCCTCTTCAATTCCTCTGTTTCCCTGAAGAAGACTGTTGTCCTCCCCTCTACCCCCATTGATCACCTATAACTCTTCATCTAGGGGTAGGATCTTGTGAGATTAACTCCATCCATGTAGTAGCGACATCAACTGGTGTGCTCACTATGCAGGTCTCTTTTTTCAAACATATTGTTGAGATTTAATGAATGCAGCTTCCTTCTCAGGCATAGAATATCCACTCTCACAGTCAATGTCCTGGCCCTCTGGCTCTTGCAGTCTTTCTTTCTCCTCTTTTGCGATTTTTACTAAGCTGTTGGTATAGGGGTTTTATTATACATTTTATAAACTTTATAGAATTAATTAAGAAATTGCTAAATCCCAGTAACCTTTATATTCCTATGAAGAAAAAAAAAATCCGAGGCATTAGGTAATTGTAAACCCTTTGCCATGTGAAATGTCATGTGAATATATTTTATAATTTCTAGAAATTGTCCCTGCCCCCATACAAAAGTTATTTAATGTGGACTCTGAGATATTTAGAAATAGACATAAATGTATTTTCTTCTTGGAAATCAATAATTCATGAGTTCTTTAATTTATTGCCATCATTTGACAGATAAATATATTACTGTATTTAAAATCTTTTACATAAATTTTATATTACTTTAGGAGGTTAAGTTGTATGAAAGCACTATTAAGAACCAGGAATTGTACTTACGTTAGCTTTATTATCCTTTTATTTTTTACTAATTTTATGTGTGTGGTGGCAATGTGTGCCTCATGATGTGTGTGGGGGTCAGGGGGTCAGAGACCAACTTGAGGGAGTCAGTTCTTGTCCTCCACAGTATGGGATCTGAGGGTCAAACTCAGGGGGTCAGACTGGTGGCAAATATCTTTACATGTTGAGACATTTCACCAGTACCAAAATTTAATTATTTTTAATAATTATGTATAGAAAGTCTAAGAATTCTGATATATACAAGTAGCTATTATTTCTACTTAATTGATTATCTGTGAAGTATACTTGGTAAAGTAAGAATCAACCGCAATGATTTCCATGCAGGCAGTGATGAGCTGAACACCGTATTACAATATCACTTTGCACAGTTTTCTAAGACCAAACTTCTTCTAATTTTATATCCCTAAACACATGACAGTAAAACCATACACAAAAATATTCTAATGTTTGTGAAGCTGTTTTTTTTTTTTTTTTAATCTCACTTGTCAAAGATTTTCTAAACGTATATGAATTAACAATGTCTGTAGGACATGGGCGCTATAACACTTGAGAACTCACCACAGCTGTAGTTGCTTGTACAAGAACTGTATAATGTCACAGGAGTCAATAATCCCATATGGATGTGGGAGAAGCTCAAAAGGCTGTCTCTGTTTCTTGCTGGGGAGCTATTGGCAATTGATGACTTCTGAGGGATGGAGAGTCAGTTGTCTTTAGGAATGTGACCTCTGGAAGCTGACGGTGCCACAATGAACAGTCCTATATTCATGTACATACTTTGAGTGAGCAATAATTGAACTCAATGGATCACAAAAATATAAAGAATAAACCATGAAGTTGGATGAGGATGTGAAGGGGAGGGGCTTGGAGGACCAGCACTGTGGTAGTGAGGGGTGATTATGATCAGAATACATTTTCTACATGTATGAAATACTCAAAGAATAAATAATTTTAAAAGATTAGTGTTTTCTTTAAGAAACAAGTATTTCAAAATTCATATATTGGGATCTTTCTTCCTTTTATAAATATCCAAAATATTTTCCATTGTAATTATTAGCATAGTAAATACACAGCTGCCTCTCATTTTTTAATCTATACAGAAATTGTTTTAACTGACAATGTAAAAACTAAGAACTATGAATGATAGAAAACATACTATTTGTTTTTGTTAAATTGGCTTAAGCACTTAATATGATGACCTCTAATATATCTATTTTCCTGTATATGGAATAATGTGGTTTTAGTTTATAGCTGACATTTTCCATTTGGTATATAACACACAGTTTTAACACATACATACAGAGAGAGAGAGAGAGAGAGAGAGAGAGAGAGAGAGAGAGACTGACAGAGACAGAGAGAGAGACTGACAGAGACAGAGAGAGAGACAGAGAAACAGAGAGGTAGATAGATAGATAAATGATAGGCAAATAAATCAATACATAGATAAAAAGATAGGCAAATAGATAGACAACAAATATTTGAGTTAATTATAATACACTAAGTAGTTTATAGTATGTGACACATGCCAATGTGCACAGCATCTATAAACACATTGATAACACAATGTTCACACTTCTCATCTAAAATTTCAATCCAGACACTGAAATGTATAGTAACATAAGTTTAGCATCTTAAAAAATATTGTTTAATTGAAAATATATGCTGAGGTCATCATATCAATCAAAGACAGAAAGTGAGTGGACTAGGTTGGGAGAGGAGGTTGAGAGGAACTGGAAGTAGTACAGAGAGGGAAAACTATAATCAGGATATATTGTATGAGAAAATAATCTATTTTTAATAAGAGGGGCTAACTGGGATATGCCACTTGTCATAGAGCTGCTATTAAAAGTAACAAAAGAAACAAACCAACAAAATAACATTAATTTGATTAATTTGGAAACTATTCTCCCCTTATGGTGGCCAAAATTCCACAAAAAAAAAAATTAGAAGCAGGTTTTGTCACATTATTTTTTTAACTTTATTTTCTTAAAATCTTAGCAAACACAACAAAAAAAGCACAGTACAGAAAGAAAAAAGCTTTAAATGCTAATACTAATTAGTGACATTTAAGAATTTTTCATTCTGGAAGCTAAACAGACAGTTCAATGGATAAGAGTGCTGGCTATTCCTCCAGAGGACCTGGATTCGATTCCAAGCAGCCAGATGGTGGATCATAATCATCTACAACTCTAGTTCCAGGAGATCTAGTGCCTCCTCATGGCCTCCACAGGCACCAGACACCCATGTGGTACACAGACATATAAGCCAAACATTCATATTCATAAAAAATAATACAATAAATTTAAAAAGAATCACCCTTTTTGATTGAACTCTTGATTTAAAAAAAAATAAGAGAGAAAGGACTAAAGAACAGAGACTGTTGAGTGGAGGGGGGAGAAAGAGTGAATGCAGGAAAGGATGGATAGAAAGAAGGAAGGAAAGCATATTGATCAGACATGTAAGAGAATAGATCACAATATAAACAACTGGAGACTGGGAATGAGGATTTCTCTGCCTTCTTTAAAATTTGAGTACATGCAGAAGAATGAAATTAGATCAGTTTCTATCATTGTGCACAAAAATCAGATCTGAGTGGATCAAAATCTCATTTTTAAACCTGAAACATTAAAACCACTAGAAGAAAACATATGCAATACCCGACAAGATACAAGTGTTTAAAAAACAAACAAACAAACAAATAAAAACTTTCTGAACAGGATTCCATTAGTCAAGGAATTAAGCCCAACAACTGACAACCAGAATGTCATAAAACTAAAAATAATCTGTATAGCTAGGTAAATAATTCATCACGGAAAGAAGAAACTCAGAGAATATTTGCAACCTACACAGCTGACAAAGTATTAATATACAAGAACTCAAAAAACAATGAATCAAGATACCAAATAACCCAACTAAAAATGGGGTAAGCATCTAAACAGAGAGTTCTCAATAGAAGAAAAATGGCTAAGAAATAATTCAAAAAGTGTTTAGCCTACTTTATAAACAGGGAATATATACTAGTTCCCGCAACAATTTTCTTATATGCTATGTATGCTTCCAAGAACTTCTAACAGTGTATTTATCTGAAATACTTCCCAAGCTGTAGCTAGAGTTTTCCTGCCTGGCCCACGGTCAGGACAAATCTCTCTCACCTGCCAGTCCCACAGCCGCTCAGACCCAATCAAGTAAACACAGAGACTTATATTGCTTATAAACTGTATGGCCGTGGCCGGCTTCTTGCTAACTGTTCTTATATCTTAAATTAATCCATTTCTATAAATCTATACCTTGCCACATGGCTCGTGGCTTACCGGCATCTTTACATGCTGCTTGTCCTGGCGGTTGCTGGCAGGCTGGCAGTGACTCCTTCTGCCTTCCTGCTCTTTTTATTCTCTCTGTTAGTCCCGCCTATACTTCCTGCCTAGCCACTGGCCAATCAGTGCTTTATTAGCAACACATTTGCCATACAGAACATCCCACAGCACTAAGCATCCTAGGCCATAAGGGCAAACAGTCTCCTGATTTAAGGTAAACACCCTTCCAGAAACACTTCCTAGGGAACAGCTAGGAACATAGCTTTAATTCTTGTGCAAATGAAGCTCAGACCCTCCTTCCTCTCACAGGCCAAGTGGCACTGTAGATCAACTGACTCAGAACAAAAGGGTTTTTTGCACACCAGGTACAGTGAAATATTGAGGCAGAATTCCTAGCTCTGAGCACCTGACCAGGAAGAGGCAAGGCAGAGTTTTTGCATATTGTAGGTGAATTCTGGGAGAAGAGTGAGCCTCTCCCAGGGACCAGCCCCTTATTGATTGTGCATTGTGGAGGGGTCAGTCTTGAAACAGTATACACACTAGTAATCTAATGAACTTAGCAGGTTGTATTTATATATTTCTATTTCACACACATATACATATATTTGTATTGTATTTCACACACACACACACACACGGACACACACACAGATATACTATATATAGTATGAGGAAATAGTAATAAAAAAGAGACTTTGAACTCTCAAGAGTGGCGGAGACTTGGGAAAGGCTTGAGGGAAGCTGTTTGAAAGGAACTGGAAGAAAGAAAGGGAGGTAAAAAGTGATGCAATTTCTATTTCAATTAAAAAAATTTTTAAAGGGCCGGGCGGTGGTGGCGCACGCCTTTAATCCCAGCACTCGGGAGGCAGAGGCAGGCGGATCTCTGTGAGTTTGAGGCCAGCCTGGGCTACCAAGTGAGTTCCAGGAAAGGCCCAAAGCTACACAAAGAAACCCTGTCTCGAAAAACCAAAATAAAATAAAATAAAATAAAATAAAATAAAAATAAAGGAAAGAAAAAGAAATACTTTTTATAAAGAGAGACTATGAGAATTATTGAGAAAGTAGAACAATAGTGACTAGATCTGCACTGAGTCTCTACCGATAAAAATGATTTTCAATAATAACATAGTAAAAGATATGAGAATCAGTGGGAGAAAAAAAATGAACAGTGGGAGTCTGTTAAGGGGCAGGAAAGTGCCATTACAAAAACAGATGTGTCACTTCAGAGAAATCTTGCAAGGATGAATTTTTTTTAAACTATCAATTAAGATTAAGCCATTAATTCTCTTAATCAAAGAGAAAAGAAAATGCCATGATTATCCAAAAACTATCCTAATCAGAAATACAACTAAAACTTGTCTGATTAATATTCTATTTAAATGACTATTAAGAAGTGCCACTGTGAGCAACTCAATGTGGTACAAACATGTAAGATTTAAAAAAAAAATTAAAATCATTATATTCCAAGATTCTCACAAATAATTAAAAACAGAAGATTTAAACTTGGGAGGATAGCATTTAATGCAGCTTAACTGTTAACAGATCTCTTACAGCTCCTGCAGTAGTACCCAGCTATCAGGTTATCCACACTATGATAGGAAAATATTGCCCAAGACATATTAGGTAAGACTACATATAGTTTAGTATGCAATACTGATTTCAGGTGTAGTCCAAAAACCTTCAAAATCTATTATACAATTTTAGCTTACCAGTATCCATGTCTATAAACCAGCTTCTTGATGATGCTAGAATGATTATCACCACCCAGACTGTCTTATCTGCTGGTGTCCAGGCATTATCTCTAAATGCCTGATTAACACTGGATATATTTGTATTCATATCGGAGTAGCACCAGGGTGGGAATATATGGGCATAGTAGAGTTGATCTCATACTAAACCTAGACTAAGTTAAAGAAAAAGAGAGTGCCTGATATGAGTCCATCACAATGGCTTAATTCTGAACTATTTAGGCCATGTAAGATTGATCTCTGGTTCTTTCCTCAGAAAGCAAACAAGAATCAGAAGTTGAAAAATACATTGCACTAATCTAAAGATTAAAAAAAAAATCCTTTGGACAGTAACAGAACGTTTTTAGAGATGGGGTGTGTGGGGGGGTACATGCCGATTCACATGTGTAGAGGAGGTCAGATATCCTGCTGTAATAGTCTTTCTTATTTATTTCCATAAGACTGTGTCTCTCACTCAATTTGGAGTTAGACTGGCAGCAACCAAGGCTTTGCAATCTTTTCACCTCCACTTTAGAGTTACTGGCTCATTTTTTAAGATGGGTGCTTGACAACTGAACATAGGTTCACATGTTTGTGCTGCAAATGCTTTTACTTTCTGACCTAGTTTGATTTCTACTACCATGAAAAACATTATTACCAAAAGCAACCTGAGGATAAAAGACTGTATTCAATTTGCATATCCACATAACAATCCATCACGAAGGCTGCCAAAGTAGGAAATCAAGCACAACAAGAACCTAGAGGCAAAGACCTCAGTAAGAGGCCAAGGGGCCTGCTGCTTACTGGCTTGCTCCACATGGCTTGCTCAGCTTGCTCATTTTTACACCCCAAGACCACTCACCCAGAGCAGCCTTGCCAAGAATGTTCTAGGCTCTCACACATCAATAATCAATCAAGAAAATGCCCCTACAGACTTGTTTACAGGCCAATCTGATGGAGGTGATTCTTCAGTTGAAGCACCCTTTTCCATCTATGTCTAGATTGTGGCAAATTGACCAAAACCGACTAACAAATTTGTTGAGCCATCTCCATAGCAACCAAAGGTCTTTCTAATAAGGTAATACAACAATGAAAAAGGTATTTTCCTATATTTTATCAAAATAAACAAGGTTAGGCTAAGCAACACATACAGAAATCATTCCGATATGAGATGAGATGGCCTTTCTTTTTCCAGTCCACAACAGCAATATTTGATCAGATCATCTCCTCGTTAATGGTGGTAGGGAAAAGACATCTAAGCAAGTCTCACTAGCTGTTAACCATCATGGAGCAAAATGCTTTATGTACACCAGTCAATTACTCCTATGATTCATTCATAATGCTTCATGTAAATGCTGGTAATGCAAGTGAGCCCAGAGAGGAGCTGGGTATGAAAGGAGGGGGAGAGGAGAGAAGTATTGTCAGAGTTGAAGAACAAAGTAGCATTTTTTTTCTGCTGCCTGCCAAATTCTCACTATAACATAAATGTCTGCTGAGGATGTGGATAGCATTTCTCAGAGAACAGGTAGCAGTTTAATTGGAAGGAGTTAAAGTACCGATTCAAGACCCAAAGAGGTAACAGCTGAGCTAATGACAAAGCAGAGGAGCTATACCTATAGTTGGAATGGAGACTTTTCAAGCCCGTAGGAGGAGGGTGACGCAGAAAAATAAAATCTGCTTCTATGCTAACTAGGACAGGGTACTTCATGAAATTTAATGAAGAATGCTGTTGATAAATAAGAAAACTAACGTGGGTATTTATACATGTTTTATCCATGTGTTTTTGCAGGTCTACTTCTGTTTAATTTTTAAGGGGTCATTGGCATAAATGTTAGTCTGGTATACTAAAATGACTGTCACATTGGGATATTTTTTGGCTGGTTGATTTTTGATGTATTGTTTTGTTGTTTTATGAACTCTTTTTATTTTAAAATAGGATAAAATTTTGTTAGTGCTTTGAGAGGTTCATGTAACCTGTTTTGACCTTATCTGCATATCCACAACCACCATCCTTTGTACCTACTCAGCTCTGTGTCTTTTAGTTTTTAAACTTTCAAGACCAGTCTTCACCGCCTAGATATTCTTGGGTGTATAGTTTTTCTCCTGTAGACTGGTCTAATCACCAGGGGCTACATTCTTAGAGAACACCCTTTTCCTTTTCAAGAAGCCAACATTTGTTAATAGCTCGAAGGTGAGATGTGAGCTTTGTGCCAAACTTCTTTCTTCATACTGTCATTTGGTTTTGATTTGGCTTGGCCAGGTCTTATACATGCTGCCCCAACCCCTTTGAGATCATATATGCAGCAGGCCTGCTGTGTTCATAAGATATGTTTTTACACATTCTGCCCTACTTTTCTGCAGTGCTCCCCGATCCTGGGGTGGGGACTATGCAGTATAAATGTTCCTTTTAGGACTGAGTATTCAGTATTCTGAATTTTCTAATAAGAGATGCCATGATGGTCATGGTGTTTCTTCACAGCAACAGAAATTCAAACAAAGACAGATATGATCAAAATTTGTTGTATGTAATTATGAACTTCTAAGAAATACTTCTTACTGAAGTCTCTCAAGATAAAATTCATACCTTGTACCATTATCAGGCCCAGAATCTCTTACTGGATAATCATAGGTTCTAGGGGAAAACTTGCTACTATTATTTTAAAAAGTGGACATAACATTAAACTGACTCCTAATAACTTACTGTTATACATGCAGATTAATTTATCTCTCAACATTCATCTGAGAAGCTTCTATTTGCTATAGATGGTGATTCATAAAGAGACCCAGAACTAGTCAAGATACAAAGAATAAGAGACTAGATAAGATAGATAGATAGATAGATAGATAGATAGATAGACAGATAGATAGATAGACAGATAGATAGATAGATAGACAGATAGATCTTCTATTTCCCTACTTCAGTTTCTCTGAGGATCCTCCAACCAAGCCCTATTCCAAACTTTGTGTCTTCTTTTCTTTCCTTGTTTAGATGATCCACTAAGTCCAACTGATTTTTCTCCACATAGGTGTGGGGCCATCTGCTGGAGCATAGATAATCTACCAGTGACCATATCTTCCAATATAATGATTCTCTTTCCAGCAATAACTAACAACTGCCAAAAGTTTCTCAGTTAAGAAGTAGTGCTTTGGGAATTTCCTACATATCTATACCATGAGAGGGAGCCCACCTTTGACACTACCTAGAAGGCCAGGAACCAGAGACTGGAAAGCCCAAAGACCCTGAATAGAACCAAACAGGACCAGCAAATTTAAAAAAAAAAGTCAATGAAATGATCCCTAATGGTAATATGCTATACTCATATGTGGAAGTCTAGCATAGTCATTAGAGACTTCATTCAGAAACTAATAGAAACTGATACAGAGACTTACAGCCAAAAATTAGGTGGTATTCTGGGAATCCTGCTGAAGATGACTAGGAAGAATTGTGGGAACCAGAAGTTTCAAGGACACTAGAGAAAACCCACAGAATCATCTCGCCTAGGCTCATAACGGTTCACAGAGACTGAAGTAGCAATCTGGGAACCTGCATGGGTCTGATCTAGAAAAATCTGCCTTAGTGGTACTTACTTATAATAATTATTAGCCTGTTAAGAAATATCAATGGAAGGTTCTCCCACAGGAAATGTTAAATAGCCTAACTCTGTGCCCATATTTTGTATGACAACCATTGGAAGTAATACATAAGCAGTTTCCTCAATCTATAGTTTACCATTACATGGATGACATTTTACTAGCTGATTCAAATGTAGACATTTTAGAAAGAATATTTAAAGAAGAAAATTTTACCTTGTTGGGGATTACAAATTACTCCTGAAAAAATACAAAGAGGAGATTCTATTAATTATTTAGGATATAAAATAGGTCTACAAACAGACCTCAAAAGGTACAAATTAGGAAAGATCAATTACAGACTCTTAATGACTTCCAAAGATTATTCAGAGACATTTCCTATCTATGGACCACTATTGAGGCAAAAAATCATGAACTGAGTAATTTGTTCAAAATCTTAGATGGTGACAAGGACTTAAATAGTCCAAGAGAATTTTAATGCAGAAGTGATATATTAGGATATTTCTACCAAATAGGGAGTATTCTTACTTAAGGACATATATGGAAAAGATTCCTGATTTGATTTTTTAAGGAAGATTGAGACTTCATCAATTAGCAGGAATAGACCAAGCAGAAATTGTAGTACCTTTAACTAATGATGAAATTGACAAATTATGGCCAGAAAGTGAACCTTGACAAAGAGCTTGCAGTAATTTTTTGAGAGATATTAACTACAAATATCCCCAAAACAATAGAATTTAATTTATAAAGAGAAATAACTGGATGCTGCCTTTCATTGTATAGTAAAAACCAATATCTGGAGCCCCTACATTTTATACTGATGCAAACAAGTCATGAAAGGCTGGCTACTAATCAGAAAATTTAAGTAAAGTAGATCAAAGTCCTTAAAATTCTGTCCAAAAAGCAGAATTATATGCCATTTTGATAGTATTAATGGATTTTATGGAACCTCTCAACATAGTTACTGACTCTCATTATGCAGAAAGATTTGTTGTACACATTGAAACAGCAGAATTTATCCCTGGTGAGTCAGAATTAGCTTCGTTATTTATTCAGTTACAAGAAATAATCAGGAATAGGACTAACCCTTATATATAACACACATCTGATCTCATAGAGGTCTGCCAGGCCCTCTAGCACAGGTAATGACAAAATTGATCAACTATTGATAGGTAATGTGCTGGAGGCCTCAGAATATTATTTAAAAAATCATATCAATAATAGGGGTTTGAAAAAGAATTTTTCCATGACCTGGCAACAAGCCAAGGAAATATAAGGAAATGTACTACTTGTTCTTTATGCAATCAAACTCCACTACCCACATGAAGTAACCCAAAGACTACTCAAAGGAATGAAATCTAGCAGATGGATGTATTTCATTTTGCAGAATTTAGAGAATTAAAATATGTACACCACAGCATTGATACCTATTCAGGATTTCAGTGGGCAACTGCACTGAGTTCCAAAAAGGCTGATTCTGTAATCACACATTTGCTAGAAATTATAGCCATCATGGGTATACCTGTACAAAATAAGACTGACATTGCCCCAGCATATGTCTCCAGTAAAATGAAACAGTTTTTTTTTTGCTTATTACAATATAAATCATATTACAGGAATACCACATAATCCTACAGGCCAAGCAGTCATAGAAAGATCAAATTGAACTCTGAAGGATATGCTAAATAAACAGAAAGGGGTAATAATGACCCCCCAGAAATAGATTACATAATGCTTTATTAGCTTTGAATTTTCTCAATACTAATGAGAAAGGAACAACAGTTGCAGAGAGACACTGGATAAGAGAAAAAAACTACAGAATTAAATCAGCCTGTATACTTTAAAGATGTGCTGACTTCAGAATGGAATGTGTTATGTTGGGGATGAGGTTTTGCTTTTATTTCCACAAGAGAAGAATATCTATGAATACCATCAAAATTGATGAAGGTTTGATTTGAACAAGAGAGACCTCTTAATTAGAAGAAGTGATAGTTCATCAACCAGTGTGACCATTTAATATAAACTAACTTATACGACTTACAAATACTTTTCATTTGCTGAAATATAACTTGCCAAAAGGGTACCTCCCCAAAATTAAGGTTGGGGAAGAATTTGGTTTTTGTCTTTCAAGAGAATGAAGGCTAAAGAATCTGAAGAACACTGGACAAATAAGACATCTAAAGAAAAAGGACAAATCATCAAGAAAAAATGTCCCATGAGAAAGAGTAAATTGGCCTATTGGTATATTAAATATCTAAAAGGATAAATTTTCATAAATCTTCCTAAACATTTGTTTCTACTGTTTTCTACAAATGCATAATGCAATTGGTCTTTATGTAGTCCCAGTTCAATTAAAAACTAAAGCTGGCTTTGGAGTTGGAATGTGGCTCTCTCCTTCTTTAAATCCAAGTATGCTTTTTAAGGGAAAAATGCAAAATCTCTGTATCATATCAGAAGAGCCACCTGATATGGGACAGAAGAAAAATCAAAATTAAGGGATTATTCTTTTGCTAATAACTTCATAATCCTTTGGTTTTATTTTGACTCTTTTTTTATTTATTGATATTTTATTTTATAATTAATTTATTTTTACATATCAGTCACGGATTCCTCTGTCTCCCTCATTCCACCCCCAGCCACTCCACCCTATTTTGACTCTTTAAAACTTTCTTAATGTATGAATTTTATATGAAAATTTATAAGATTAATATATATATACATATATTTTAAACTTTTTGTCATATTAATGGTCATATAGAATACTAAATAATTCTAGAAAGAAGGCTTAATCTAGCTTCCTGTATGTGATTTCGGGTTTGAGTCTCTATCAGTTTTTTACAGTGAACCATTACCATGCCTAAGGGTGACCTTTGAATTTTCCAAAAGGATGATGGGGTTCCACAATGATGATTCCATCAGGACAATGATAATGCCACTAACCTGGCAAACACTACCTACAGATCAATCGTCTTTGGACTACAAACTGCTCAGGACAATTTTGAGATGGCTAGCTGAGATGATTCACCCTCACAGACTGCTATTGCCAGGACTTGAGACAAGCCCTGCACTTTCCCATTATGCAGAAACCAGACAACAAATGATACAGCTACCTCTCCCAGGACTTGACAATTAACTCAAAATTTTCTTTTCAGGATTCCTTAAAGATGCCTTTGCCCCCGACAGCAGGAAGCAAAATTAAGAACATGATACCCACATTCCCAAGAGGTAGGGTGGGTGGGTTTTGGTCATTCAGTGAGTTATGGATATTTTCAATTGTTTTGGTGGTTGATTATAAGGTGTTATTGGTAATGGTCAGGAAAGAAGTTAAACAAAGGAGATTAGGTTCATGGTTCTTGTTTGGAAAAAAAAGAGGATATAGATATGATAAGATAAAGGGTAGATTACTAAATCTACTTTGAAAAGAAAAAAAGGGAGAATATAGTTATGATAAGATTAAAAAGGTAGATTTTGAATCTACTTTTAAAAAGCAACTACTAGTTTTAAATATTTTACATTGGATTAGATTTTTGTATGTTGTATATAAATTGTGTATTGATTAAAGTTGAGATTATTTTTGTTAGAGCATACTGTACATATATTTCTACTCTTTTTCAAGGTGTTGTACCTATAAAGCTCATTTAACAATGCAATACAAGTTTCTAGTCCTTGAAAGTTATTATTACAAACTAATTAGTATATAAAGAAATACAAATTGGTAGTTAGACATTACAATCAAACTAGTAGTCATGTTAGATATGTTTTCAAGGTCAAACAGAGATATATTTTAGATATTCTTCAAACACTTCAGAGATCTACAGAACATGGCATTTAAGGTGTTTTAATAACATAGGTTCTTTTTATTTATATGACAATGTGACATGTCTGCTCCTGTCAGCACCAATCTACTTCAGAGAAGATGGTGGGCATCCAAAAAATTCTTTATAGAGTTTACTTTCTTTGTGGCAAAAGTTAGCCACTGGGCAAGAAAGTGACCTTACCTCAACTGCCTACAGTATGCTGTCCAAATGGACAAGCGGGACACAAAAGAAAGGACTGCCAAACCTTGCCGAGACAAGGTAGGAAGGCCCTTTAGAAAATCTTGCTTCATGGATAAGTCTGTCAGATGTTAGGCCTGTAAGCCAAAGATGGATGCACCAAGGTTGCAGAGAAAACGTGGGTGATTATCCAGGCAACCAGCTGTTTCTGTTATTGTTTTGTTTTGTTTTTGTTTTTCGAGACAGGGTTCCTCTATGTAGCTTTGAGCCTTTCCTGGAACTCGCTTTGGAGACCAGGCTGGCCTCGAACTCACAGAGATCCGCCTGCCTCTGCCTCCCGAGTGCTGGGATTAAAGGTGTGCGCCACCACCGC
Source organism: Peromyscus attwateri (assembly GCA_902168425.1). Lineage (NCBI taxonomy): Eukaryota > Metazoa > Chordata > Mammalia > Rodentia > Cricetidae > Peromyscus > Peromyscus attwateri. The sequence continues at coordinate 37,632 of CABHPP010146740.1, read as the reverse complement.
CCGGCTTGTTTCTGTTATTTCTCACATTTTTGGGAAGTCTCTTGTTTGCACTTTCTGGTACTCAGTTAATATTATTTCCTTCTTGAGTCTCTGAGGGAGTTGAAGACTAGATAGTTATAGTCATAGTTTTCCTTGTTAAGAAATTCAGAACAGAAACCCACTGAAGAGATGTAAAGTGTATAAGTTTAAAAGACATCAAAAGATAGTGTTTTGTTAGTAATACAAGTTAAGATAGAAAGTGAATTAGGTACAACACTTTGGATTCACTAAAATATGATAAACAATGGAGCATTTTCTCTTAATTTATCAATTGTTAATGAACTGGACATGGTTAATGTAATTCTTGACTGTATATATTGTATACTATTATTGTACTTATTGTATATAGTTTTTCTTATATTAGTTATAACCTTTTATTATTTTAGACAAAAAAGGGGAAATGTGGTGATATTCTGTTGTACTCTAATAAAATTTGCCTGATGATCAGAGGATAAAGCCAGCCACTAGATTAGATATAGAGGTCAGGCAGTGGTGGCACACATCTTTAGTCCTAGCACTCAGGAGGCAGAGATTCATTTGGATCTCTGTGAGTTCAAGGCCACACTGGGCTACATGAGATTGATTCAGTCTAGGAGAGAAACAGAGTCAGGTAGTGGTGACAAACACCTTTAACCCCAGTATTTGTGAAGCACAGATGCCATTAATCCCAGCACTAGGAAGGTTGAGATAGGAAGTGAAATGGCTGGGCAGAAAAAGGCATATAAAAAGGAGAAGACAGGAACTAGAGGGCCTTTTGGCTGAGGATTCAGAGGCATTCAATCTGAGGACTGTGGAGACAGGATTAGCTGAGGAGGTGGTGAGGTGAGAAGTGGCTGTAGCTTATTTCCTCTGATCTTTCAGCATTTACCCCAATAAAGTTTTTTTTTTTAATTATAAGACCATTTAGGATTCATGCAATAGTTGTGTAGATTTATCTTCTTGTGGGACATCTAACAGTGACAGGAGGGGTTGTCTGACTTATTTGTCTGCTTTTGGGACCCTTTTCCTCCTACTGGGTTGCCTTTCCCAGTCTTAATACAAGGAGTAGTTGCCAATCTTACTGTAACTTCATATGGTGTGTTTGCTTGATATCCATGGGAGGCCTACCCTTTTCTGCAGAAGAGTGGATGGGGGTGAAGGGAGGGACTGGAAGGGGAGGAGAGAGGGGGAAACTGCATTCTGGACGTAATGTATGAGAGAAAAAATAAATTTAGAAATTATTTTGATACTGTTTTGAATAAAATGAATTTTAATTTGAATCTAAATTTTTTTTAAAAATGTACATATTTATGGTATACCTTGCAGAGTTTTGGTAAAGATGAACGTTGGAAAATGTTTACATCAGGGTAAACACCTACTCAAATTATTAGTATTTCTTTGTGGGAAAAACATTAAGAGCCAGTGAAATTGTTTAGTGGGTAAAGGTCTGTCCTGCAAAGTAAGACTACCTGTCTTCAATCACCAGAACCCATACTGGAGAAAGAGAGAACCAAGTCATGTAAACTGTCCTATGATTTTTCACATAGCCTCTCTTATACACATAAATAAAGAAATGCAAACCATTTGAAGTGCCCTGTACTTTACTGCTCTTTACAGTCATCCTACTGTACAAATACCACACCACAAATCCCTACATCTGTCTGGTCATAGCTTAGCACTCATTAATTAAATTCCAGCCCTTTGTGTAACTACCTTAAAGTTTTTTTATTGATGAACTTATAGCTCACCTTCAATTTCTAGGTTGAAATATTTAACCTACCCTATGTATTTATCTGTTACTTCTGTTTCTAAAGCATTATATACATGTATATATATATATTTATAATATATAATATATATATTGTTTATTCTCTCAAGTAACATCCAGGAAGATGGAATAGTAAGTCAGACTCACAAATAGTTACATACTACAAGTAATAATGAGCTCAGTAAATGCTTTATAAAATAGTATAGGAAATTAATTTAAGATAAAAATAAATTGAGTAGGGAATAAAGCAAAATTGAAAAAAATAAAGTGTTCTTAAAATAACACCCAATTTCCACTCCAACAAATATAATTTTAAGCATGAACTTCTCTGAAATTAAGAAAGCATTTTCTGACCTCTGAAAATCCCATTTTATAATTTTCCATTTTCCATTTAATACATCTAATATCATATTTCCCACTCCTGTGACAGGTATTACCACTGCTATTTTCCAAGTTAAATGCTTATAAGAAGTTAGATACTGTTAATCATTTTTCAGGATTATTTTCTGTATTTGTAGAGTTAAAATTACTCTCCACCAGTCATCACACATGGTTATTGTGGGATGTGATGCTAATAATGCAGCATGTTATAATGTGGTTCCCTCAATATTCCATGCTTCAGTCCTTTAACCTCTAACTAAAAATGTAGTTTTTTAAAAAAAATTATTGTGCATATGTAGAGGTGATTGGACAATTTTCAGAAATTAGTACTCTCCTGGGTCTTTCAGAGACTGCACTCAAGTCATTGGACTTATATATCAGAGTTTTTAACCTGCTTATCTTATCAGCACATAGCATGCTATTTTATGTAATAAGTTATTATATAATGTTTTCATTATTTTTATTCCTTGTATTATTAGCCCTGCCAAATATTTGTGCATTTTAGACTATCCTGGATGACTATACTTCATGTTGTTTAGACAATATTTGAAGTTGAATGAGAAGTTATGAAGCAAGGGACACCAAAACATTCTGAATGTTCTATTTAGTATTCTACAGTGAAGAATCCTTGCAATGGTAATATATATGTGATTATATCAAGGAGTACATTCCCAATAGTGTATATAGTATGCTATGGTGCAGAAGCCTATACATTGTCAATATGCAATAAATTATACAAAGGTGTACACTGCTGAATTTAAAAACTTTCTCACTGATGATCCTTTGTGACAGTATAATTTACTAAAATATGATTGTGTGTATTCTTCACTGCTGAAGAAAAACTTCATAATTTGAATTAATATTTTCTCCTTGCCTCAACAAATATAAAAGTTATACAGGTAGACATGTTTCTATTTACCACTTTCCTGAAAGAAACAAAACAGCATTATTAATTCCAATAATAACTGTGGAATTCCAACAGATGTTGCAGAAGATGAGATTTATTTACTCATTATTTTATGATCCAATATTAGTAAGTTAAGGGGAATAATATAAGTTAATAATATAAGTTAAGGGAAAGTAACTATTTAAGAAGAAATTTAGCCTTTATAGATCTCAAGTAGAAACACTGGCCAAACAAAATTATGGGATCATGAAGCCCTAGTAAAAATGTCAACTTGCTTGCTTCAATGTTTTATCATTGGCTAGTCATTATGTCAGGATAATTTCTGACATGGAAAAGAGTAAATTATGCCACCACTATATGCAATATAAAGGCTCTCACAGAGCTCACATTGTTATAGATCCTGGGTATTGAGGTCTTACTTGTATTCATAAAAAAATGGACCTGTCAAACGATCTCAGGATTAATAAGGACAGATATTTTAAGAAGTTCAGAGGGGAGGAGTTAGTTTATTTACAGTATAGCATGGTTTTCAAAGGAAAAATATAATGCTAGAATCAATAGTTACCAGTGCATCCATCGTCTTTTGGGAAAATAAATTCATTTTTAAAGTAAAGAGTTTTGCTCTTTTTAAGCATATTTAAAATTTAACATTAAACCAGTGTAAAGCAGAAAAGATTAAATCTCCAAATTTGTAGCACATGGCATATAAAATCTAGAAAAAAATATTTTTACTTGCCAATGATTTTATCTATTATAAAATGATATTTGTTATGCCATATTATAAATGCTAATTGATACATAAAATGTTCATGCTAGTGATTTCTCATAGGTGTTATAGATAAAATTATAAGCTATATCATTAAAATAATTCATTCCTGAAGATGATATGGGATCAAGGAAGATAATTTTGTCTTTCATTATAAAAAAAAATGATTGCAAAATATAACCCAACAACTAGAACCATTCACAAGTAGCAAGCTAGCATAAATTGTCATCCAGGATGCTGATTTCTACCATAATGTTCCCAACAACTTCATGCAACATAATCATTTCTAGAAGCGCCTCCATTGTCCATCAACACAAAATGGCTAAATAAGACAATATACCCCTATGAGGGACCACAATTAATCTAAAACCAAAAACTGTGTGCCATAACTGGATTAATGTCAAAAACTATTACACTCAGTGCTGCATTAATTAAAACTATAAAGTTCTGGCACCAGATCTCTTGAATTGTGAGAATGTGCAGAAAATCATGCAAGTACACATAGGAATTTATCATGCAACGTATGATAAAAGTGGCCTTTCAATTTTCTAAGGGAAGAAAGGACAATTTAATAAATGATGCAGGGATTGGTTAATCATTTGGAAAAATATAAAATTAGAGTCATACTTCACCAGTGTCCTTGAAAACTCAATTCCAAAATAGATCATACATCTAAATGTTAAAAATATATATGGTGCCCTACAAGTAGGGAAAGAAAACTCATATAAAATTTTCTTTATTCTCAGTGTGAGTGAAATACATTCTATTGCTCAAAATGCAGAGAAAATGAAATATTGATCATTTTACCTTAATTTGGCAGCACATTTTATGACAAAATTGCATCATGTGTTAGTGTGCTTTCCACTTTCCAGTACAATAACACATCAAAAATGATCCAATTCAAAAATATAAGATTGTTTGCTTTTGCTCATAGTTTTAGAGATTTTGTCCCTACATAATTAATGATTAATTATTAGCAAATAATAGTGACAAATCATGTGAAATACCATAAAAGAGAAATTTTACTCACTTAATGTCTCAAATGTAATACAAATGAAGAGGAAAGAGCAGTGTTCAACTATCCTCTTAGAGAGCATGATCCAATAACCTATGGGCCTCCTAGTAAACTCTAATTCTGAAAGGCTGGACTCATCCAAAGAAGCACACTCTAAATCAAGTCTTAGCCAAATGGACTCTTGTAGGAGACCACCCCCACTTTTCCCCAGGGTACCCTTGAGAAGGGAGAAGTGAGAAATATTTAGATAGAAGGATAGAGGAGAGACAGATAGAAACACAGGATAGCTCAGGAGGGCCTGGATCCTTATCTACTGGCCCAGAACTTTATTCCAAAGGACTTTTTATAACAATACCTAGGGGTGAGACAAAAGACCGCCCCCTTGCTAGATACAACCAAGTATAGACAACCAAGTTGGAGTTTTCTCCAGTCCCGTTCAGACCCCTAGCCATTCAGACCCAAATAAACACACAGAGACTTTATTACTTATAAACTGTACAGCCATGGCAGGTTTCTTGCTAGCTAGATCTTACATCTTAAATTAACCCAAATTCTATAGATTTCTTAATCTACAAGTTGCCATGTGGCTTGTGGCTTCCCGATATCTGTACATCTTGCTTCTCATGGCGGCAACTGGCAGTGTCTCCTGACTCAGCCTTCCACTTCCTAGCATTCTCCTTGTCTGTTTATCTTGTCTATACTTCCTGCCTCTGCCTCATTCAGCAAACCGTACTGGCATGCATCACCACACAAACCTTTAATCCCAGTTCTGCCTTCACATCTTGCTTCTCATGGCGACAGCAGCTGGCAGTGGCTAGCAGCGTCTCCTGACTCAGCCTTCCTGTTCCCAAAATTCTCCTCTCTGCTTATCCTGCCTACACTATACTTCCTGCCTGGCTACTGGCCAAACAGCATTTTATTTATCAACCAAATCAGAGCAACACATTCACAGCATACAGAGTGATCGATATCCACAGCAGTAGACCCTACCAAACACCTGGTACCCAGGCCTGTAGTAGGAGTTTTCTCTGGTCTGACCTGGCCCTGAGGTCCCATAGCCACTTATAAAATAGTCACTCAGAGGCTTAATATTAATTGTGAATTATAAGGCCTATGGCTCAAGCTTCTTACTAGCTAGTTCTTATATCTTAAATTAACCCATTACTATTAATGTATGTTTTGCCATGTGTTCCTTGGCTTTTGATTTTTTTTTTTTATTTTTTAAATTTTTTGAGACAGGGTTTCTCTGTGTAGCTTTGCACCTTTCCTGGAACTCACTCAGTAGCCCAGGCTGACCTTGAACTCACAGAGAGATCTGCCTGCCTCTGCCTCCTGAGTGCTGGGATTAAAGGATGTTCTGTGGCATTACCATTCTGCTGGCATGTTGCTCCTTGAGTGGCAGGCAAGCATCTCTAAACTCTGCCTTTCTCTTTCCTGTCTCTCTCCTTGGATCTCCCGTCTGCCTCTAAGCTGCCTTGCCATAGGCCAAAGCAGCGTATTAACCAATGGGAACAACATACATTCACAGTGTACAGAAAGACATTCCCCAACATAGGCCCATGGTTCAATTATCCTCTTATGAAGCCCTGCTGGTAAAGCAAGCTCACATCTTACTGGGAAAACTGTGTGGGTTCCAACAGACTCTGAAGGACACTTAAACTGCATCCTACATCCCATCATAAATAAAGTCAAAACACAACTCACAAACTAAATAGGAATTAGGAACCTTTCAATATATACTGCATGATGAAAGGTTCCTATCACAAACATAGGAAGAATTATTAAAAGTTAAGGATATTAGCTTGGTGGTGGTGGTGTACCCCTTTAATCCCAGCACTCAGGAGGTAGAGGCAGGCATATCTCTGAGTTCCAGGCTAGCCTGGTCTACAGAGTGACTTCCAGGACAGTCAGCGCTATGTAGAGAAATTGTGTCTTGAAGAAAACAAACAAAAAGTTAAGGGTTGTGCTCTCCCTCCTACCCAAGAAAGAAATTAAGGAAAGGGTACAAAAATATTCACTTTAAAGATATGATTTGACACTTAAACATATGTAAATATATAATTTTTAATAATTAGACAAATACAAATTAAAATTCATTAAAATAGCATTCCTCATTTATGAGACATATATAAATGTGTAGTAATAACTTGACATTGTATTAACCATGCAAGAAAGACACCGCTGGTAGGATTGCAAATGCTAGAACCCTACTAGAGGGAAATTTTCCAATAATGTCTAATATGGGCAAGCACACTAGGTGCTAAACACTCACTTGGCAACTGAGATTCTTATATGAACTTTTCATTTCCAGCTAATCTATACACAATTTCCCTACTCATAAATTACAATTTCAAAGTCATCATAATTCAGTAGTTGAAGTAAAAGACAAACACAAAGTGATTTAAATACATTGGTACACAAATATATCAAGTCATTCATTATTGGTATTTGTAACCTCGAATCTGCAAAATAATCAAATAGTAGATATCTATGAGAGTGGTATAACAAACTATGAGAACACACAATAGTCTATGGTGCATCATTACAAAAACTGTGTATGAACTATATGTAAAGATATAGAGTGAATTCCAGAATATATTACGTAAAATAAAAGTTAAAAAATAATGTGTGTCTTGGCATAGCTTTCATGCAGAAAGAAGGAAGAAATAAGAAAACATATATGTAACTGATCACCAAAAGAGTGAAAGGAAAAGGGAAGAAGAAGAAACAGAAAATGAATCACATAAATTCCATCATGTGAGGGGAAAGGGTAGAAACAACTGTAAATTGTACTGGGCTTTTCCATATATGCATACATAGTCTATAATCATGATTTAGATGATAATTAAAATATAATAACTAGCCAAAACTATGTCCCCGGCTTGTCTGTAAAATAACTCCCACTTCAAAGTACGTGTAGAAATTATCTTCTTTACTTGCTGTCTTAAATATATTCTTTAATGCCTGTTTGTCTTTACTGAAACATTTCAGATGTCTTTTTGTTTGAGGTAAGCCTAACCTAACAAAATAAAAGCCACAGGCTCAGTCACAGCTTTAGCCTTCTTAACAAAATATACATCCTCAATCTTATTTCATAAAATACATCATTTAAAAGGCCAAATGCCTTACACCACAAGAGTACTGCATTTGAATCTGAATGAGTACTAAAGATCTTTATTTTCCTCATATGTTGTTTGAAAAGAACTAAGATGACATGTAAATTACCCAATACTTAGGACAAACACCCAGTATTTTTCTTGCTTCCCCCAAATTCCTGAATGTTTTTATGAAATAAAATGTATGAATTTAAGTGAACTTCATAAGTAATTAACTGCACAGGTGTTCAATAAAATTCCTTGGTCGTCAAAAATATATTGGACATAACAAGCAACTAACTGGCTGAAATGTATTGAGTCATATTTTTAAAGAGATTTAGAATGTTTTTAATAATTGTATCTTTCACAGTTGTTTATATGCTATTTCTCACTTGGTCAGCTTTTAAAAATCATTTTACTTGGCATAAGAATGTTCAGAGCTAAGAAATTCTAGTTTACATTCCTATTTGTTTCATAAAGCCCTTCATTCTTAGATCAATAATGAGATCCACTTGTGAAAAGATGTGTGCGCTCTTGCTGTAATTCACCCGGCTGCACATTGTATTTCAAGAATTGATACTTAGTGTGCCTCACAGGTACTTTAACTTTGTTTTAAATTCACCAGGGCAAATATAATCGCATTAGGTGGTGAGCAGTCACTTGGCAACTGAGATCCTGATTTGAACACTTCATTTCCAGCTAAGTCTTACACATTTTCACTACCCACAAATTACAATTTCAAAATGATCATAATTCAGTAGTTGACATAACCGAGTAACAGAAAGGGATTTAAATGCATTGGTATGATCAATGAAGCAGATAGTTATGCACCTTTCACAGGTTCAGAAATAAATTATGAAATATACTCTCATTATTTGTAAATTGCATTCACGGGAAGAGTTCTGTAATTATTGCATATTTATGACCATCCAGACATCAATGTAAAATTATATTAAGATCACACTTATTAAAAGCAAACTACTCAAAATGCATAAACACGAGCCATTTCATAAACTTTATTTCTCTCTTCTGTAGATGAACAGTCATATTAAATAAGAAACACAGAGCCAAATGCAGAGTTAAAAGCCCAAGAGGTCAGAGCAGTAGCCGAGAGCTGAGACTTAAAACCACCTTCTTACCCTTCCTGCCACTGCTGTCCTTCCCCTCAGCAAGCCACCTACTTCCTGTGTATCTGTCTTTTTGTTGACTTTCTGTTCTGCCTTCTCATTGGTAGTAAACCCAACCACATGACCTCCTCGTCACTGCCTGTCTATACAGACCTCCATGTCTTCTATGGTTGGTATTGAGATTAAAGGCATGTGTCTCCATGCTGGCTGTATCCTTGAACACACAGAGATCTGTCTGTCATGTGATCTGGATTAAAGGTGTGTGCCACCACCGCCCAGCTCTTGCTATGGCTTGCTATTAGCTCTGACCCCCAGGCAACTTTATTTATTAACCTACAAATAAAATTCCATTTCAGTACAAATAAAATATCACCATACTCTTCTGTAATATCAAAAGAAAGGGCTACTCCAAATCCCCAAAGGGGAAAAGAATTGCAATAAAATTGATGTTTCAGCCAATAAGACTTTCATGATACTCATACAAATTTGATTAAAACTTAATTTTTAATATAGCACTTACCAAGACAATAGTTCACTTAATCTGCATTAATTGACTACAGAATTTTCCAGTAACCAAATAAAAGAAAGAATGATGAAAAGATTGGTTTAGGTTTTCATGTGAAAGCTGTTTCTGCAAAATTATAATATCATCAGTTTCTAAGTACTTCCTCTTACTGGAAGGAACTTAATCAAATATTGTAGCATATACCATTTCCAAAAGCTTGGAAAGAATTTCATTATTTAACTATTACCTGTAACAACCATCTGTTCCATTGAAATTCAACTCACAAACACACAGTAAATGTTTTCCTGGTAGGTAAAATGAATGTGCCACTTCTTATTTAGTTGGTCTAACAAAGCATAGCATATTAAAATAATGAACCATGCGTCACACAGACTGATAATATAAGGATAATGCATAGCCTAAGATACGATCAAGAATTACACTACATTTTAATTTTAGGCAAATTTCAATAATTATGATTGCCTGTGTTTGTAACACACACACACACACACACACACACACACACACACACACATACTCTCAAATATTTCAAACAGTCCAAAATATTTTGAAGATTTAATTTTTATGTGTAGTTTTATATATAGCTGAACAATACTGAGTTTACTCTGATATTGAATTTCTCTTTATACAATGCAAAATCTATTCCCTTATACATATATGAGCATAAGGATCTAACAGAAGACTAAGGACTGATGATACAGTAAGTGAAAGCATAAGTCCTTAAATTCAATTTCTAGCATCACATACCAAAATAGAATATCAGGATATAATCATTCCTTGGAATCTCTGAAATCTCTAATACAATTTTCAAATTGATTGCATGTTTCCACTGACCAGTACTTAGGAAACCTGTTTACCAACTCCAATGACAGAAAATCATATCAATCTACCAAGCAAAACTTAGTGATTAAAATTAAATGTTAATAATGTTATGGAATTATAAGTTGCAAACTAATTTCCTATAATTTGGTGTATTATATGTATTTATTATGTTAATAGAAATTGAGTGAAGAGAAATTTTGTAGAAATGTGTATTTTTATCACTGTGGTTATGATTTAGGATCTTAATGAATATAAAAGATATATATTACTATAATAAATTGATATGAAAGAGTTCACTAACAGTTACCATAACCTCTTGGTTCTGCCTTTAACAATAATGTTCTAGTCTCTATAGGATTAGCATAAAGCATCACAATTGTTACTCTTACACTTTTAGGAACAAGAAATTAGGAACAATATGCCTGAAAATGTGTTATGCTATGACTCTTCTATGGAAAGCAGAATATGTAGTGATCCTATTCTAGCCTAGATCATTGCAAATGCCTCCTAAGTTCCTCTCTTCTGTTTCACTAATAACCAGCAATCCTAGAGGCCATGTCTTTTTTTGCATGTCACCAATCACCTATCTCTATAAGTCTTAAATACACAATTATTATCATTATCTAAAGGCACAAGATATTTTGTCAACAAAAACAATCTTGTGTGTAATATTTTTAATTTCTTTACACTATTCCACTGCTGCCACAGTTTTTTCTAGGAAACATCAGCTTTATTCTGTAGTATTAGTCTTGTTTCTTTCTGCTTGAAATATTTAGTCCTCATATCCATGCCATTTATATTATTTTGACATATTTTATGTAGAAATGTGACCTCATATATTTATTTAAAATAATCAGAAAGACAAAAAGCTACAGGAAACTATGAGGACTGAGAAAGGAAGACTTGTCTTTTCCCAGGGACGAATCCTTGATTGGTTGTCCAATACAAAAGTGATCATTCTTGAAATCATATACACAGAAACAACAAAAAGAAACTCAGCAGGTTGTATTTATGTATTTATACATTGAAATGTGTACATTCTATATATTATGGCAATAATAAAAGAAAAGAGACTATCAATTTGAGAAGATATGGGGGGCATGGGAAGGGTTGGAGGGAATAAAGAAAGGAGGAGGTAATATAAGTACTTGTTAACTAAAATATAATATAAACACAATGTAAAAATAACAACACAACATTTACTATCCATATTCTCTGATTTATGCTCTCCACATACCTTAACAAAATTGTCACACTATATTTTAATGATAAATATATTTATTTTGTACTAATTACCAATTTACCAAGTCATGTAAATTCTACTAGAACAGGCAAGTTCTCCTTTTATTGCTGATTTGCAAAAACTAGATTACTTAGCATTTCAGATCATTTGAGATGCATTGCATACTTTATAAAGACTAAGTACAATGGAATGACTGATTAAAAGACTTTAATTATAAAAAGGCATACCTGTAATTAGAAAGTACTTATTTTTATTATGGAGTAAAGACAGGTAAAAATGCCCAGATAAATTGTTCTAAAATGTATAACCCTAAAAGGATACTGAATCTACTTCTTCCAGAATATATAATTATAGACAATATATAATGCTAGAATATAATAACATGTAGTTATTATTTTTAATAACTATAAATTTATTACTATTTATTTTAATTAGTTTAGGGAAGTCCCTTTTAAAGTCAGCACATTTCTTTGTTGGTAACAGATTTTAGAATGCTGATCCTTTCTTGTATCAGCTTTCCAGTGTATACTTAGTGTTTTGGCAGTCCACCCTAGAAAACAGATAAAAGGCAATGGCACCTTCCATGTTCTCATCTATATTGAACAAAGGTAACTGTTATACTCAAACACCAGTCAACTCATCACTTCTTTCTCTGTTGAATTTCAATAAACGGGCCCTGAAGAATACTTCCTGAGTGAACTTTATTAAAGATTACTTTCCTGGTGTTTTCTTCTTATTACAAGGTCTCTCTGGTGTTTGCTCTTCTGACATCTTTCACTGTCAAAAAAATCTTAGTAAAAACCTAATATATTTTCAGTTCAGAATATCATAACTTTCCAACCCTCCCCTGTGGTAAAAACATATTACTCACTTAAGGTCAGCATTATGAACATAATCAAAAATATGAGATCTTGGGAAAGGACGTGAGCCAACTACAAGATGTATCAAAAGCATAGGTAGGCATATTCATGTTACAGAAAAGACAGGTTTTTGTTACAAGATTCTCTGTAGAAATGGTAAAATGATTTATCTGCCTTGAAAAATCAGAATATATTTATATTATTTGTGAATATGCTATCATTTAGTCCAATTAACTGTCAAGTGGTCTGATATTAGAATGAACCTAATTTCAATGAGTCAGTTTTGTCATTTCTGATTATTAAACAACATCATTCCTACTATAAAGTTTCAGTGATAATCTTATAACTGGTTGGATATTTCATAATAAGAAACATATAAGGATAATTTAAGCACAAATATTCCTTACCATTATTGAATAATTTTTCAATCAAGAACATTCCTTATGTTCCCTCTCTGATCTTGATCCAGTTGGGATCTCCTGCTTCCCCAAGTTCTCTTTCTCTCGCCCCTCGCCCCTCATTACCCCCACTCAGGTCCAGATTGTTCATGTAGATCTCATCCATTTCTCTGTCATTGGGCGATCCCCGGGTCTTTCTTGGGGTCCTATTATCCAGGTAGCCTCCCTGGTGTTGTGAGTAGCTGTCCAGTCATCCTTGTTCCACAACTAGTATTCTCCTATGAGTGGGTACATACCATAAGGAATGTTCATGATAAATGAAGACCACATGAGAATAGGAAGAAGCAAAGAGCTGGAGAGGCCCACAGAAATCCACAAAGATGCCCCCACAATAAACTGCTGGCAATAGTCGAGAAATAGCCTGATTTGACCTACCCTGGTGATAAGATGGCCAAACACCCTAATTGTCGTGCTAGAAACCCCATCCAGTGACAGAGGGAACTAGATGCAGATATCCACGGTCAGGCCCTGGGTGGAGCTCCGGGAGTCCAATTGGCAAGAAGGAGGAGGGTTTATGTGAGCAAGAGTTGTTGGGACCAGGGATGGATGGAATACAGGGACAAATGGCCAAACGAATAGAAACACATGAACTGTGAACCAATGGCTGAGGGGCCCCCAACAGGATCAGGCCCTTTGAATGGGTGAGACAGTTGATTGGCTTGATCTGTTTAAAAGGCATACAGGCAGTTGGACCGGGCCCTGTGCTCAGTACATGAATTGACTGTTTGAAACCTGGGGCTTAGTAGAGACCCTAGGCTCAGCCTGGGAGGAGGGGACTAGACCTGCCTGGGCTGAGTCCACCAGGTCGATCTCAATCCTCAGGGGAGTCTTTGCCCTTGAGGAGATGGAAATGGGGGGTGGGCCGGGGGGAGGGGGGCGGGACGGGAGGAGGGAGAAAGGGGGAATCTATGGCTGATATGTAAAGTTGAATTATATTGTAAAATAAAATAAATTAAAAAAACTTTTTCAATCAATATTCAGCTGAAGCAATTATATTATTTGAATCTCAATTTAATAAAGACAAAACTTCATATATTAAACATGTTTCTTCACTAATTCAAGTATCATTCCAAAGTGGCAGAGCTAAAAAACAAATCTAAGTCATAGCAATTATTTTTCTATAACAAGCTGAATTGGTCTACTTGCAAATTTAAAACATATCAATAAGAAAAAATTCTACAACTTAAAGGTATTAGCAATATGAAAATTACTGAAATACAACAACTGAGTATTTTACCACCTTAATGCCACTGGCCCTTTTATGCAGGAACTTAAAATGAGGTTGTTCTCTTGGAAACAGGTGGGCTTAGAACCAGCCATTGACAAAGAGGGCATGAAATGTGCAAGGGAGGAGGGAGGGGTATATAGGAAGGCTTGGAGGGTGGGAAGGAATAGTGATTATACTACAATCTCAAAAACTTAAAGAAATAAGTTAAATTTTTTTTATTTTTTGTGCTTCCAATTACTTCTATGAGAAAAGACTGTTGAACAGATAAGAAAATAAAAACTTCCTCATCATTCTGAATTCCATGGAATCAAAACAAGGAGTTTAAATATTTCTGAGGCAGTGTGGTAGGCAAAAGAGAAATGAAGCTAATATATCTCTTTGAGAGTAAAAGGTACTGATCTTTACTCTCCTGACATCTTTCCTTACCAGAATTTTTGAAAGAATATATATATATATATATATATATATATATATATATATATCTTAGATCACATCAATTTTTAAACAATGGTTATATTCTCTCTGTGGCCTCTCAAAATAAATAAGAAAGAAAGAAAGAAAGAAAGAAAGAAAGAAAGAAA
>CABHPP010146740.1:0-22737 GCA_902168425.1 Peromyscus attwateri | reverse complement strand
AAGAAAGAAAGAACCAAATATGGAAAAGTATGTAATGCTCCCGATCATTTAACGCCATTATTTTTATCATTGTTGTTATTTATTAATGGCCTCAAAGTTGCTAGGCTAGCCTCTTAATTCACTGTGTAACTGAAGGTGACCTGAAGCTTTTGATCTTCCTGACTCCATCTTCCTGACTCCTCCATCTTCCTGCCTGTGATTGCCGCTCTGCAGCATCACACCCTGTGTAAGTGGTACTGGAACTGAAGCTAGGGATCCATGTACACTAAGCAATCACTCCACGAACTGAGCCCCTTCCCCAGCTCCTACTTACACATGAAATTGAAAATTACATGATTCTTATAAAGGGTTAGGGCTGATGTTCAAATTAGGATGAAAATTTCAAATCTACTTTAGAATAAAAATTGAATATAACAAGAATTTTTATTTTTTCTTTAGTATGAAAACTATAGAATTCAATGTGATTATTGTTCAAAATTCTATATACTATTATCAAATATGAAATAAAAACAAGAATCAGATTTAATTAATTTGTCTGCGAAACTAATTCAAAAATAGTGAGGCCTTCTTCTTTGGAGACTAACCAAAAAGTTCCATAGCTCTGCTCTATTCTATGGGGATTGCTGAACAGTGAAAACATCACTTAAACTCTCATAGCCTAAACAGTATCAATGGTAAAATGGTTCAATTGATAGCATCTTCATGAGTAAGATGTAAACCATATAAAATTATATAGTATAAATAAAGTATGTTTTTGTAGCAGTATCAAGAAAAATCCTCATAAATAACAAATGAATTTCAAATGAAATGTTAAATTTTATCTATAAGAAAAATATTCATTATTTTAAGTAAGACATGAATTATGTATGAAATACTTATAGCTTTTATTGACATTTGCATCACAAGGATTGCTGTATATATAATGTAACACTGAATAATAAACACAAACATTTTCAAATAGGAACATTTTGAGACTGGAGAGTGATTTTTATAAATAATTTCATGAGTTCAATTTGAAATTACTATGCACTTTGCAAAACAAAACTAATTGTATAAGCATGTCAAAAATAAGTTAAATTAAATGAAGAAATAAAAAATCCTATTTTAATTAAAATATGTAATGGTACATCTACATTTCCTGTCTTGTTAAAAAATAGAAGGATGATATAACTCCATGAAGAAGGTTTTAGAAGTGTACAACTTAGTCACTATGCCTGAAGAACCATATTCCCATTCTCAGCCTTACTCCCTGATTAGTATAAATTTGGAAACAATATCATACATAACCGAGGAAGAACTGCAAACTTCTTTTAAAAATTGTCATCCAGTTGAAGTGGAACCACTCAGTACCCTTTACAATAGAAATAATAATCTAACTTAGAAATTGCTCATATCTTTAAGATTCAGATGGATTCACCTAAAGAGTAAAATTTCACTCAACAACAGGGAAAGCATGTCTAGTACTGGAAATCTACCTAGTCACACAGGGATAGTGAAGTCATGGATCTTGGTGAAGGATCTATAACTACCAGTTTACTAAACCAGCATAATCCTTAATTACATTTTAAATATTTGTCGTAATACCCACACATAAGTCTAGTCATCACTCCTCATCAAGAAAATTTCTCTTTGCAACAGAAAGAAAAACCTGTGGTAGTTTGACTAAGAATGATTCCCTTAGATTTATAGATTGGAATGTTTGAATACCAGGGAGGGATACTACTAGGAGGTGTGGTGGCCCCCAATGTTAGTGGTTCGAATTCTTGAAAAGACCTGAGCTACACTCGGCCGGTTGTGGTGGTGCACGCTGGTAGGATTTACTGAATGAGGCAGAGGCAGGAGAATCCCGAGTTTAAGGCCGGCCTAGGAGGCTTGGGAGAAGCTTTGGCCCGGGCCGAGCCACAAACAGTGGTGGGACCATGGAGGCAGTGGCTGCTGCTCCAAGTTGCTGGCTTCTTCTCATCATGTTGGTGACTGCTGTGATGTTGTTACCTGAGACGAAGGATTTAATACTGTTTGTTCAGAGAAGAATTGCCTGGACCATCATGTTACAAGAAAGCATCAGCAAAGGTCAGTTTGGAGAAGTTTGGCAAGACAAATGGTTGGGAGAAATTGCTGTGGAGATTTTCTCTTCTAGGGAAGAATGTTCATGGTTCCAAGAGACAGACGTTTATCAGACTGTGATTGCTCCAAACTGCAGAGGAGGCACAAAAAAAAAAAAAAGTCTGCAGTGAACCATGACCATGCCTAACACTGACTTTGAAATCTTCAAAAAGACGACAGGACTCCACAATGATGATTCCACAAGGACTATGGTAGAGCCATTAAGCTGATTAACACCACCAAAAGATTGACTTTGGACTACAAACTACTTAGGACAATTTGAGATGGCTAGCTGAGATGATCCAGCCTGACAGACTACTTGAACAAGAACATGAAACAAGCCCTGCATTTTCTCATTATGCAGTGACTGGACAAATGATACAGGACTTGACAATTAACCCAAAAAATTTTCTTTTCAAGATTCCCTAAAGATATCTTCACCCCTAGAAAGCAAAAAGAAAAAGAGAATATAGATATGAGATAGATCATTGAATCTACTCTGAGAAAAAAGATAAAGAAATAATAGGATAAATAGGTAGATCACTGAATCTACACTGAAAAGAAAAGGGGGAAGATATAAAAATGACAAAAGGTAGATTACTGAATCTATTATGAAAAGAAAAAATACTTTAAAAAAGGAACTACTTGTTTTACAAAGGATGAGTAATGAAATTTTGTTGTCTGAGTTTACCAAATGTTACTGGACTGGACATTGTTATATATTAATGGAGTTTTCTGCCTGAATCTGTCAAATGTTAATGGACTAGACATCGTTAATGTAATCTTAACTGTGTATATTGTATATATTTATTGGATATAATTTTTCTTGTATTAGTTATAAGCTTTTTTAAATTTTAGACAAAAAGAGAGGAAATGTGGGGGTATTGTGTTCCCCAAAATATTGTGCACGCTAATAAACTTATCTGGGGTCAGAGACAGAACAGCCACAATGTTAAACATGAGGATAGGCAGTGGTAGCACACGCCTTTAATCCTAACATTTCAGAGGCAGAAATCCATCTGTTCAAGGATACAGCCAAGCATGGTGACTCATGCCTTTAATCCCAGAAAGCGAGCCTTTAATCCCAGGGAGTGGTAGTAGAAAGCAGAAAGATATATAAGGCTTGAGGACCAGAAACTGAAACATTTTGGCTGGTTAAGGATTCAGCCTTTCAAGCACAGTTCAGCTGAGAGCCATTGGGATGAGGACACAGAGGCTTCCAGTCTGAGGAACCAAGATCAGCTGAGAAGTTGGCCAGGTGAGGTTAGCTGTGGTTTGTTCTCTCTGACCATCCAGCATTTCACCCCAATACCTGGGCTGGATTTGTTTTTATTAATAAGAACTTTTAAGATTCCTGTTACAGTGTGGTCTTGTTGGGTTAGGTATGGCTTTATTGGATGAAGTGTGCCACTGGCTTTCACTTAGAGGTTTCAGATGCCCAAGCTAGGCCAAGTGTCTCTCTCTCTCTCCATGCTGCCTGTGGACAGGATGTAGAACTTTCAGCTCCTTCTCCAGAATCATGTCTGTGTATCATCATGCTTCCCACCATGATAACAATAGACTAACTGTAAGCAAGCCTCAAATGTTTTCTATTATAAGAGTTTCCAAGGTCATGGTGTCTCCTCACAGCAATAGAAACCTTAAGACAAAGACCATTACAGAAAACCACAACCAATCAAACTGCAAAGTTAGTGAGTCCAGTCCCGGAGAAACTTCTATAATGTAAACCTTCTGCTTTAAGGCTCAGAGATCATTGTAGAAGGTGGGGAGCAGGTACAAATAGATTGTAAGAGTCATAAGAATTGGAGTTCTGTAGATTATGTTTCCTAAGAATTCCAGAAGCTACACTCCTAAAGGTCCACCAACATGACTTCATAACATGAGCTAAACAAAAACAACAGTACGCATACTAAAGTGGATGGGGGAAACCCCAGGAGACCTTAAGCCCATAATACACACACACACACACACACACACACACACACACAAACACACACACACATAATAAAAATTAATAAAAGAGACCATGAATTTTAGAGAGCAAGGAGGAGTATATGGAAGGGTTTGAAAGGAATTAAGGTAGTGGCAAATGGTATAATTATAACCTCAAAATATTAAAAAATTTGTTAAAAATTGGATGGATAAATTTCAAGAACTATACCAATTTTCTTCATGATTATAACATGATCTAAAACCACATATTTTCATTAAAGTCCCCAGAAACTTACAGCATGATTTCATTTCTTGTCTATCATTTTATTACAATGTTTGACAAATAATTTTTCTCATACTATATCTCCAAAATGTAGTGCTAATTGTATAAACCCCCAATTAGTTATTGATAATTCAGTTAATTTTTCCAGAAATTTTCTTTAACATTCTAGACCCCTCAAATTACCTTTGGAATCAATTTCCCTCATTTTACATAATAAGTAAAAGCTATCTACAACATAAAATAGAATCTGTCATTAGGATAATTTTTAATTATATTCACAATCTACAATTTAGAATGTGTGATTTAATCACAACCAATCTTGCCAATTCTGTCCCTTTGCCATACTGGGATCAAATACAAGCAAATGTTCTACCACTTACCTTTCTTTATGTGTAAAAGCTGGTTTGAAAAAAGACTTGAAACTGAAAGCGAAAATGGTAGAGATACGGATGGGGAACTGGAAAAGGGGGAATGAACAGTTAATAACGAGGAATACTAGAGAGGGGAATACAACTAAAGTAGTTATCACATACTGAAAAGTCATAGTAATACCTTTTTATGTGATTAATATATGGGGTAATATTTATATATGTTAATTAAATAAAAATATAAAAGAAATATTGTAAAATGCAGTGTTAGTTACAGATACTATGAGTATCATATTAACAAATTTATAAAACATTTTTTATTTGAGGAAAATCACAATGTCTTCATTTTGAGTCTGTAAGGATTGTTTCTGTGTTGGAACCAGTTTAAATACAACCCAGATGGCACTGTATGCAGAATGGACGTAAGTAATAGCTATCAAATATATGTGTGTATTAAGCTGTGTTTCTTTACAAAAAAAAAAAAAAAAAACCTCTACTTACTTTTATGTAGTGACTTCCAGTAAAAATTCTTACTAACTTCAGAAAAATAGGCACATTTCATACTCCTTTTCTTAAATGCTGATTCTGAGCAGTGTCAGTTATCAGAGTGGAAATTCCCTTTTTCTGTTTATTTACCTGGCAATGTAGAGCATTTAAAATGTGATCTGCTCCCTAAAAGTAAGAATATAAGGAGACTTATCTATATGACTTAGTCACAGAGTAACCTGCTTCTAATATTAAATAATTTTCTTCGGTTTTTTTTTTTTTAAATCTGCCCTCCACAATCCTTTTGTTGTCTCTACACACTCACATGGTACAGCAACATCATTTACAAAGGATTACAAAGCTAAACTTGTGTATTCAAACCTGTGGTTAATTTTTTTAAAATGCATTCCTAGACCCCAAATCCAGTAAATTAGTCATATTTCTGAAGCTCTTGATGGAAACCATTACAGATCAGAACAATATCATTGAATTGACATCCTCCCTATGTCTTTCATTAAAAATGAGTTTCTTTGAGTTCCTGACTCTTTATCCAAATTGCTCCATTGTACACATTTTCAAGTCATTTATTTTATCAATTAAAATTTTATTTGCATTTCCACCCTAATGTCAACCTGATTATCCTTGCAGAAGTCAACAATTCTCTTCATACAGTGCTGAAGTATTCCCAAATAATTCCTTTTATTTTTGAGACAGAATTTCTCTGTGTAGTCTTGACTGTCCTGAAACTCTTTCTATAGACCAGGCTATCCTGAAACTCAGAGATCTGCTTGCCTCTGCCTGCTCATAGCTGGGATTAAAGCTGTGTGTCACCACTGCCTGGCTATTTCCCATTTAGTTTTAGCCCAGATATCTTTGTTTTCCTTTAATATTTGTGTACTAAAAGTTAAAATATCTCCATTTCTGCCATGGACCTATATGTGACAAGGAAACACATTACAAGTATTTCATCTCCATATATTAGTGCAAGTTACAATAAAAATCATTTGCCTCAGTTGTCTTCTACCTCGTTTTAGACTGCCCACCAACATTTCATGAATGGCTCCTTGCAATTTGTGCCTTAGACTCTCTACTTATTCTCTGTCTTTTCTTGCTATTTTATTGCTACTGGCCTACTCTTATGTAGTCAGAGCTGCCAGAGATCCTTTTCTCTTATTTTACCAGCCAGAGAAGTGGAACTTGATTTTCATTTTGTATTTATTTTGAAATATTCATATTTTAATTGTGTTTCTAGTATTACTAAATATTTTTATGAAAAGTGTATTTTATATAAAACATCTTGCTTTAGGAAAAAATCTAATGGAGAGGGGAGGGAGGAGGAAGGGAATGGAGGAAATATGAGGAAGGACAGCTTAAACTAATGGCCATTTGAAAGGTCATATGGAAACCTTTTATAGTAGAAGCTTCTTCAAATAATACATATATGAAAGAAATAAAAATGGAATTACCAAATAATGGAGGAGACAAAGACACAACTAGATATGTCCATCTCTTAGCACCAAACAAAATCTCCAGTGACAGGAATGGGCTACATCTAATGGAGTTGTTGACCAAAGGGGACCCATGGAAATCCTCCAAAACAACCTAGGTTATTGCCAAAGCTACTAGTTGCTCTCCATAAACTAATGGCAAGGCCCTATTGCTGAAGATAACAGCTGTAACTCATTGAACTGTAAGTCATTTCTTGGCAACCTAAAGCCTTCATCCCTTGACCAATGTTCATGGTACTGGCAGGTAAATTGTATGCTACCAAAGATTAAAGGTAAACACCAACATGGCTACAAGCCCTTAGATCTACAATGGTTACATGCCTACAATATATGCTGGTGAAATAATGGTACAAAAGTTGTGGGAGTAACCAACCACTATCTGAATGGAATTAAGACCCACTCCATTAGATTGAACCCATGTCCCCCACTACCCTGGTGGCCATGAACCTGAGACTAGACAAGCCATAAATCTATGGGAAAACCAAACACTAATGTTCTGTGAAATGAATCCGTTGATGAAATGACTCCTAACAACATTCTGCTGTTTTCATAGATGATTGTTTTTCTCAGTCATCATCGGAAAAGCTTCCTCTTTCAGTACATGGGAACAAACACAGAGACCACAACTGGACAGTGTGTAAAGTGACAGATAATGGAAGGTTAAGCCCTAAATGAATTGTCTTCATCTAATCTGTCCCCTGAGGGCTCAGGGAACTCTGCTGAAGAGGAGGCATAAAGATAGTAAGAGCCAGAGGAAATGTGGGAGGAAGACTTCAGTCCTGAGGTCATTCCCAAGGGCTACTGGGTGTGGGGATTGGGGATAAATTTGGGCTAAGCCTGGGCCATTTTTGCTAAGGTCAAATAAGGGAGAGTTAAACTTCTAAGAAATCCATGTCAAAGGCAGAGGCATCAGCTTTCTTACCTAACCCAGAGAGTCAACCAGGTTCAGGAAGAGTCCTCCCTGGTGGTTCTCCAGCTAGACTACCATGTTGACAACATGATTAATGCACATATTAACTCACAGAGTCTGTGACAACATGCACAGGTCTAAGCCAGATGGGGTCCCTGCACTGAGAGAGGAAGTGGTCACAAACCCCTATCCTTAAACTAGAAACTATCTCTAGTTGATAACTGCTCTAAAGGAAACATTAAGGTTTTTTTTTTTTTTTCAACAGAGTCTCATTGGATATGAAAACCACTCCTGAGGACAAGCCCCATGTCCAGGAGTAGATGGTCAACACAAATCACAAATAAGATTAATGACATTTGAGAGGTTTGTTTTCTTTCCTTTTTCTTTTTCGTTTGTTTTTTGTCTCATAATTCTTTGTCAGTACATTTATTTTTAAGCCCTACAAGCTTTTGCTTTATATTATGGTTTCAAATTTAGCATCTTTATGGTGTTGTTATGTGTGCAAATATATATCTTTGCATCTGTGTTTCACTTTTGCTTCTTCTTTGGGTCTTTTTTTCTGTTCATTTGTTTGTTGATTTTGTCTATTTTGTTTTCTTGGTTTTGATTTTATCTTATTTTATTTTTCTTCTCTTCTAGATTTTTTTCTGAGAGGAAGAGATCAGAAAAGGGTATGAATTTGGGTAGGTGGGTGGGTGGTAGGTAGGTTCAGGAGGAGTTGAGGAAGGGGAAACTGTAATCAGATATAGTATATGAAAAGTCTATTTTCAATATTTTTTTAAAAGATATGCGCATGTAGTACAGGAAATGTGGTGAGGTATAGGGAAAGAATTGGACAGAGGGAATGGGGGATGGATTTGATTCACACACATTATGAGCATGAGTAAACATAAAATAAAATATTTATAAAAAATAAAGGACTAAAAGTGGATAAAAAAGAAAAATAACCGCGTTTCGTACATTGACTCAAAGTCAGCTTGTCATTGTGCAGCATCATGAGGCGTCTACTTAGAGTTTCAATGGCTGTGCAGGGACACCATGACCTCGGCCACTCTCTTACAGAGAAAAACATTTAACTGGGGTGGTGGCTTACAATTTCAGAGGTTCAGTCCATTATCATCATGACACAGAGCATGGCAACATGCAGGCAGATGTGATGCTGGAGGAATAGCTGAGAATCCTACATCTTGCAGGCAATAGGAAATTGAGTAAGACACTGGCATTCTGAGCATAGGAAACTTCAGAGCCCATCCCCACAGTGACATACTTCCTCCAACCAGGCCATACCCACTCCAATAAAGCCACACCTCTTAATAGTGCCACTCCTTATGAGATTATCTTGGCCAATTACGTTCAAACTACCACACTGGGCATGCGCATCATGGGATAGGTATGAAATTGGTCTAATGCATTTGTAGACAACACTATCATATCACAATGATGAAGGACTGAATGCCACTGAAAGTTACTCCTATCTTTAATAAACTTACTTAGATCCTGGCAATCTGTGTAGATACTTGGGGTCCATGTTGAGAAAGAGTCTATATTTGCTATGTTTTTCTGTCATGATATTTAAAGTCTTTATTAATTCAGCTTCCAGTTTATGTATTAAAGTATTTTCCGATGAGGCAATAAAAGGTGTACATGCAGGACTGATGGGATGACTCCATGTTTGAAAGTACTTCCTGTTATGGCAGAGGACTTGGATTTGATTCCCAGCAACCACGTTGGCTGTCAAGCATCAGTATCTCCAGTTGCAGAGCCTCTGACGCCCTCTGCTAACCTCTGCAGGCACCAAGTACACACAAGGTACACATACATTCATGCAAGCCAAACACTACACACATACAAATAATAAACTAAAGTATTTTAAAAGATATACATTTGTGGAGACAATTATGGCAGCATGTGTGCCTACTAGTCCTTGACACTCAATATACAAATAAGTGTTTATGGATTCCACAGCACAAAGCTCCAGGGGATCAGCAATGCATGAAGGCTCAGTGAAAATGAAGGTTACTAGAAGATAAGTAATTTGTCTTAACTGAGTAAGAGAAAGTCCCCCAAACCAGTGAAGACATGCTTGACATTTTATTGGGAATTTGCTTCAGGTAATGTCACTCTAAGAAACACAAATGACAAAGGAATTTTTGCAGTAAGTGTTTATTCACATTCCTTCATTTTCATGAACAAACTCTTATACTGAAATGAAAACAAAGAAAAATAAAGTATATTTACCCTAGTGAAGTATTTTTACAGAATTGATATAATAAAATGTAGATATGTAGGTAATGTATATAACACAAAATATATAATTTTGGTAAATATGTGTGATTTGGATTTTCTATTATTTGATTCTAACTTTTGCATTGTGTATTATAATGGTAAATTTCTTTATGATTACTTATGAATTTTAAAAAAGATATTAAATAGAAAATGAAATATCAATATAGATCAAAAAGAGAACTGGTCAACCAACATAAATTTAATTTCATTCCCTAATTTTTAAACAAAAGAGGTTACATTTTAAATTTATTCTCAATTCCTCAAATTATGTTATTATCCCTAGTATTTATAGTATGTTCAAGTGTGCTTTTCAACACAAGTGATTCGTCTTTCATTTTTTAGTGATCACATCCTATTGATTAGAAGCAAAAGTCTATTTTGTTTTGCTCTGGTGATGTCTGAAGTTGACAAAAACATGCTTGCTGGCTTCTGTCCTCTCTTTTATTTTATCCTTTTCCAAGTGAAGTACTGTATGAACTTAGCAGTGTGTCTCTTTGATCAATGATTTGTACCCTGTTTCCAACAACAGCTTCTGTATTAGGCTCACCCTCAGAGACTTACACACATTGATGCTTCTATTCTGCTATTTTTCTTCATTTACTATCTTATCCTAAGAGAGCACATGAGGAAAAATAGATTGTTTATCCAGGTGTGGAATCACTGCTGTTACACACAGAACATGCTGACTTTTTGTGCCCTTTCTATACTCAGTGGGATAAAGTAGAAAAATATCCTCATGTCTATTTTTCTGCCATTCCTTCTCAGGTGCCGTTTTGCTATCTTTCCCTGCCGCTTTATGAATAACCTCACAGATTCCCCAAGGTTTAGAATAAAAATTAGGTCTTAGGTTAGAACCTTATTCTCCTTCTCAGGCAACCTCCATTTCACACAGTCCTGAAACTGAAAAAAAAAAAAAAAAGCCACACAGCAAATTCTCATCCTTAGGATGCAAATTTTCAGTAATATTAGTTTGCACAATCATTATCTAGTTTAATTTCAGTATTTGAAATGACAATTGCTCGTTATTTGTGACATTTTAAAAATATGCATCGTCTGCTATTTGTAGGTTATCTGATTTTAGATTAGTGTTACACTAAAAACATCTACTCAAAACTTAGCTCATCATGTTGTATTTTATAGAATTAGAGAGATATGAAACTGCGACAGGAGAGCAGCAGAATTGGCCCCACCCCTTACTGCTTACTATATATGGCGATCTAGCCAGGGCAGAACTGGAGAGCTCACTCCTGGCTATTGGGGGTGAAGGAGAGATGATGGACTGATCAACCCAGCAGGCACCCAGACCCAGAACTAGAGCCATGAGTTGGTCCACTCCAACATCCACCCCATCTATGATATGCTGGAGCACGTGAAGGGGCTGGTCCTACAGACTCTGTCGTGCAGACAAGATCTCCATGATACAGGACAACAGGATATCCAAGAGGAGCTCCAGTGAGGGCCCAGTATTAATGATGTAGCAAAAACCAGAGACTTCAAACCAGACCAACAACTCAATGCAATAAACACTTGCAAGTAACAGTAATACATGGATTGAAAGACTGTGTAATTCACTGTGTCACAATACAGCTTCCACAGTGAGATTTTTTTTCTTTTCCTTTAAATTTTATCTTTTTTATCCTCAGGGTGGGACTGCAAGGGTAGAAGACAGATGGGAACGGACAGGAAGAGGAGTGGGATGGAGATGCATGGTGTGAAATCACAGAGAATCAATAAAAAGTTAAATTTGAAAAGGAAAAGGAAAAATGCTAAATAAAAACTAAAATTTCTATAATAAAACTTGTTTAATAAAATTAGAATTATTGTTAAATATATACATGTATATATGTATTTGTGTATTTGAATTCTCCAATTATATTAAATATTTATTGTGCTCTCTAGAGTTCACAGTAGATAATGCAGTAATCCTTAAGGACACAGGGAAATAAATGTCTAGTTTGTTCACTCAATGTATTCAAATAGACTAATGCAATATTGAGTAAAACAAAATAAGATAATATTATTAACTCAGAATAAACAAAATGTTTGTAAAATAATTTAAAGTTGTCAAGCTTTTCAAGAATGATATAAAAAGAGTTCAGTGTGGTGAGGATGTAAAATGCAGTTCTACATCTATAGCTTGGCTGTCTTTTCTGGATACTTTGCAAACTCAGTAGGAAACAGATACTAGAAATGACTTCCTTGCTGTGTGCCCATAATTATCCATGTAAAGTTTGTGACACGCATCAATTAACTACAGACTCACAATAATGATTACTACATGCGTTTTTATACGTAAAATCTATGTATATTTATATAATCTTTCTAAATTTAAAGCCATAGACAAGTGGACACAAATCAGTCCCTAAACTGACAAACCTTCAAGTGCAAGGCATTCAGGTACTATATCAGTGGATATTAAAATATTATATTTATAAATTTAATTTGTTAAGAAGAATACAATATAATTTTAAGTAATATTCAAATCACAATTTAGGTTTCAATGTAAGTAAATTAAATAGCCTTTTCATATCAATGAGGTCTTAAATTCAAATTTAATTGATTTATTTATACATGTACTACAAAGAATGGGAATAACATAGGAACTTTGGGTACGCTGTAAGTCATAAGTCTAAACGTTGTCAGTAATGATATTAAAACAGACCACAACAATTCAACTTTGAGATAAACATTTTGTATTTTTATGTTCACTTACAAAAAGAAAAATGTCTTTTTTGTCATAACCAAGTGTTGATCCAGTTGATATAATATTCATATACTCATTTCAAAAGTCAAAGATGCCACAGGGGAGCTCAATTTCAGGAAGTTGAGTAATTCTTTATACTACTCTGCCAGTTAATACAGAAAATATAAACAATACTCTGTCACCTGAGTGCCAAAACTGGGTTTTCATCCGATCAGAAGGAAGAGATCTATGATAGATATAATCACATTAAAATCAGTTCATCTTTAACATTTCCAAATTCAAAGTAAATCAGAACTGTTGGCATCAAAGACTGTGGCCACAGCTGACCGACCTGAGCAGGAGCTGGCCAGTGCTAGCAATGAAGATAAATGGAAAATTCCGAAACTGATTATGCAAGCCTCTTAAAATCACAAACTATCTGATTACTTTTAATTTGAATTGTTTCTGCCTACAAATCCAAGTGATGCATTTAAAACAACAGTGTAAAAGACTGCTTATTCTCAGAATGCATCACTTAGTTTGTTATTGAGAAGAATTACTAAGAACATTTGAAAATACAGTCTCTTCCCCAGTGGTTGGCCTGGAACTTGTGATCCTCCTGTCTCTGTCTCCTTCAGCCAATCCTACTGTGCTGCCTCAACTTGATATGCTAGACTTTGTTGACTCCCCACAGGAGGACTTACCCTCTCTGAGAAGTGGCTGGGGGTGGGGTGGGGGAAAGATGGGAAATGAGAGGGATGAGGGGAGGGAGAGGGAACTGTGGTTGGTAAGTAAAATGGAAAAAAAAAAACTTTTAAAGAAAAAAAAAAAAAAAAGAAAATACAGTCTCAAATTCACAGTATTTAAACCAGATGGGAAATTGAGCTGAATTGTTTTCCCCCATTACTAAAATCTCGATAATAGAGTCTCTTTGTGGGCAGTTTTGAACTCTACTCTCTGTGCTCATTGCGTATAACGACAAATATAATTTTAAGCATCCATTATTTTTCATTGTTCCAGAATGACTGTTATTCAAAATGCAAATGAAACCTTAAATCAAAACTTATTTTTTGTCCAGAGTAATCACTGATCCAGTTTTCCGAATTATTTTTACATTGTACTGCCTTCAGGTTTTTACCTTTCTCCATTTTACTGTATGTATGTTTGTGCATGTGTGTGTGTATATATGTGTGTGTGCCTGTGTGTGTGTATATTTGTGTGTGTGTATATTTGTGTGTGTATATTTGTGTGTGTGTGCCTGTGTGTGTGTATATATGTGTGTGTGGGCATGTGTGTGTGTGTGCGCGTGTGTGTTGGACAGAGAGAGTAAAGAGAGAGGAGAAAGTATATTTTACATCACAAAGAGGAGAAAACATTCTTTTCTATTGATTAAATTTGTTCTTTGACAATCTCATACATGTATATAATGCACTAAGATTACTATCATCTCCTTCCATTCATTAAAATTACCAGAGAAAATATTAATGTAAATGTACATTTTCAATTTGTCCCTCTGTTACCTTAGTGATTTTCACTATAAATATTAACACATATTAAAGTGGAGATCATCTTATTTTGTCTTAAGATATGGTGAATTTTTTTTTTTGTTTTCTAACTTACCAGTTCTTTCCAACTGACAGCCACCTTCACCACATACTAAATCTTCATTTAGTCACTTTTTGTTGATTTTTCTTGAAATTTCCATGCTGTTGGACAGATTGTGTTTCCTTTTGCTTCTAATATTGTATTTCTCTCATTCATTGTAAAATTTAAAGAATGTGTTAGAATACAAACCCAGGTTCTACTTCATTCACTTTCATTTTTTTTCTCCACAATTTATCTGGCTTTTCATGTACTTCCAATTACGTGTCTACAAATCAAGGCTCCTTTAATAATGAAATAAGTCTTGAGCACTACTGAGATGGCCTTGTGGATAATAACACTCTATGTCAACCCAGGGACATAAGCTTAAGCACTACAACCCATATGATGAGTGGAAAGACCTGACTCAAAAACAAAGCAAAACAAAACAAAACAATAACAACAACAACAAAAAAACCCCCAAAACTATTCTTTGACTTGCACACATAATAAATAAATTAAAAAGTAAAAACGAAAAAAATTAAGTAATTATCCCTTAAAATTATTACAGAACAAACTTGAAACACTAACTTTGAATATAATTGGCAGCTAGCTGTATCATATAGTTTGGAATTCATTATATGGCCTTCTTTCCATTCACCTAAAACTTTTCACTCTCTTTGGTACTTTGGATATTATTTTTCTCATAAAGAGCTTTATATTTATTAGTCAAATTGATGGGCATTTTACAATTTTTCAGCTATTTGAGAATCTCTATTCTATTTTCCAGTTGATCATTTCCTCTTATATAGAACATTTGTTTCTGATCATCTAGGCAAAGAATATCTTAAATCATATTGTCATTAGGAGATTTTATTTTCTATAAAGACAATTATTTCAAATGAAAATGTTTGTAGTATTTATAGCTCATATGATATTTTCTTCATTTTTATATGTCAAGACCCATATGTCATCTTCAATATCAACAAAAATGGAGAATTTTTCTTATTCCTAAGGTAAATAAGAGTATCTAATTATTAACAAATAGATATATGTAAGTTATACAAGTGAAATTTTTATCAGAAATGTAGAAATTTTTTATACTTATTTCTTAGAGCATGTTTTACAAATACAGGCTGAGTTTTGTTAATTGTTTTGGAAAATCTATGGAGATTTCCATATTTTATTCTTATAAATACATTTCATGAATCTGTTATATAAATTTGTTAATATGCCTGTGAAAACATGTTATGTTTTAATAAATAAAGATCAAGGGGAAAGGGCCAGCCATTTTAAGTAAACAAAAAGTCAGGCAGCACATGCCCTTCATCCTTTAGCAGGCAAGATCTCTGTGTATTCAAGGCCATACTAGTGAACAGAGCCAAGCGTGGTGACACACACCTTTAATCCCAGTACCAACCATAGAGACCTGGAGGTCTCTATAGACAGATAGAAAGTGACAGAACTGTGTAGGAAGAGGAAGTAAGGTAGCTGGGCTAAGATAGCCAATGAGAGGGCAAAACAGCAAGGCAATAAATGCATGAGTAGACAGGAAGTAGTCTGCATTTTTTTGTTGTTGTTCTTTTTTTTTTTCAAGATGGGGTTTCTCTGTGTAGCTTTGTGCCTTTCCTGGAACTCACTCTGTAGCCCAGGCTGGCCTTGAACTCACAGAGATCCGAATGCCTGTGCCTCCCGAGTGCTGGAATTAAAGGCATTAGCCACCACCACTCGGCAGTAGTTTCCATTTGGAAGCTGCTGAGTTTGTGAGGTAAGGTTGGTTGCTGGCTTTCCCTATTTCCCTGATCTAAGGCTTTCACTCCTATATTTGGCTCCATGTTTTTTATTTAATAAGACCATTTAGAAATTCATGTACAATGTTATTTATCACCTAAGCTTCCTGGATTTATTGGAATCCATGAGAATAACTAGGCAAATTGTACTTAGTAGAAAAACACCCTCTGTTTTTGATGACAAAAAAAGAAATTCATCAAAATATAGGCACTGTAAATGGATGAGCCCTCTAGATAAGATTAATTGATGGAATTTTCACAGATCTTAAAATTTAGAACACACTCTGACTGACAGTAACTTTGTCACAGGGAGTGAGAAAACAAGAATTTTCAGAAAATGTATACTTAATGATAGCAAAACAAAGAGACATTCCTTCTCAATCTGTACATTCTTTTAAAAATGTACCCATACATATTTTCATAGAGGTTTGAATTTAATTTGCATAATGAAAGCTTGATAGAGAAATCTAAAATGTACTATAATGTATCAAGTCTATTAAAAGAAGATATTAGTTGGAACCTCACAATGTTGTATCTGAGATCAGTCGATTTCTGTTGCTTTCTTTTCCTTCACCAGGACAAGTTATTTGCAAGATTGGTACAATGATTCTTTATTTAATTTCATTTGGTTAGTCATCTCCTGATTGGTTCTAGTTTGAGTGTATGGTTCTTTGGCTGATAGATTTTAAGCAAACTGAATCACAAATTTGAAAATTACTATTATGTTGGGCCTTTCCTCTCAATGTTCTCTGAGACTACCTGATATGCAAACTACAGTCACATCAGAAAAGGTCACTATGATGCTCCTCTAAAAAACTTCATCTTCCTCTTAATTGATTTAGATGATGACATCCTGAGGTTTAGCTTTTAGAAGAAAGGTGAGTGTATTTTGTATGCAAAAGAGATGCTAATGAGTACAGTTAAAGTATTTTTTTTAAATGGGAGGGGAATAAGATAGCCATCTTAATTTCCAGTCTTGTTTCCATTTCCTCTCATAGACTCTGAAATCTTTCATATGTCTTGATTTGGGGCAAAGGGACTATATCAGATAGAAAGAAAGTAAAGAGCGCTTCCTCTTTTTTTTTTTTTTCTCTTATTGTTTCTAAAATTCATTAGCAAAGTGCAGAAGCCCCATGAACCACATTACAAACATTCATGAGGCTACCAAGCAGGTAAATGCAGCTGTATGAGTGAGTTGATAAAGAAGAGGTAAGTATATATCAGGCTTTCTAGTCTTTAGATTTATTCATTCAGAAATATTTCTGTTAATATAACAATAAGTTGTGCTTATTTTGGAAATATTAATTAGGGATGTTTTGCATTTTAAACTGATTCTAATTGAAATACTTGTATTAAATATAAATATGAGTGTACAAATATGGTGGCACTCAGAAGACAGAGACAAGTAGATCTATGTGAATTTAGGACCAATCGTCTACATAATGAGTTTGATATCAGCAGGACTACACAGTGAAGCTCTGTCTCAAAAACTAAACTAAACTGAACTAAATATAAATGCAAAACAAATTCAGCCAATAAACCATCCTTTAAAATGAGAAAACACAGTGCAATGGCTGATAATCAGCTGCTATACGTTCAATAAGTCTATTGGATACTGGGCTTAAGATAACTAGTGACCTAAAATATGATCCAGACTCAAATGGCTACTAGCCATTGATATTTCTTCATACACAAATCCATGAGTAAAAAGAACAGCGCATGATTAAGCATATTCATATGTGTTTAGTTAATTTATAGCACTTCAGTGTTATAAAGCACTTAAAATTGCTCTAAAGAAAATAGAAGATTCTAATCCAAATAATATTGATCATTTAAATGAACAAGTACATGAATATCGAGCAATGCAATGGATCTGTGAGCACTAAATTTATCCATAATACTAGACTGCTAATAAAATTTCTACCACAGAAAAAAATCTTTTTAAATAGATCTGGAATACCCAAGAAAAAGTATCATATAGAAATTCCCACTTCCCAGCCATCAATGAATGAGAGTTAGAATTTCTAGGGTAAAGCAAAGAGAAAAGCAAACTTAGAATTTTAATTCTAAGTGTCTTTCCTCAATACAAAGGATGTAACAGAAGGGCAACTGACAATCTGCAGGTCTAGACTTTGTTAGTGACTTCTGTATTATCCTAGTAAAAGGGACATCCACAAGTTTACTATCTTAAACCACTCTTGTTTACAATGGTCTCCAACCAATCCAACCTCACATGTGATATTATTGATTCACCCAACTCTTCATTAAACCCCAAGACTTCTACTTCAAAATTGTGTCAGCTTCCCTCTGTCTAGACCATAATGTGCACAGGGCTCTTGCAATACTGAAGAGTACAGCTGTTTGTGAAACACTGTGTATGATTTTCTTTCTCAACCAATGGCAATGATAAAGACCTCACAGACAAAGCTTCCCTCCCCACACAATGAGACACACATAGTAAATAGCATGTCACATGTTCTGAAGGGAGCTTCACTCCTCTCCAGTGAGTCATGCCCTTCATTCATAGTAATACATTCCTTCACCAGGCACAGTACATTAATTCCAAGATATCTCTGTGTTAGGCCTTGAATGGAAGTCCTTATAAGCATCTGCTATGCCTTCCAATATGGGAGTGGGCAGAACAGGAAAACTTGAAGAAGCCTCACTATTCTTACTCAAGGCCTGCTACTTTTCAATTCCAACTCATTTGTCCTTTACCATTTAAAATTTCCAAAAGATTGTGTCTAGAGTTCTAACAACAGTGATTTGATTTCCACATCTTCTTTCATCCAAAAGACCCTCTGTGTGTACATGTTTACTTTTACATGGAGCAAAATGCTCCTAAAGAAAATCAGTTCAGTCACTTATTTTAGTGTCTTGTCACTGAGGCTAGCTACCAAAATTTTGGTTGACTGTTTCCTTTTCAGCTCATTAGTTTAACTGACAAAACAAACCCCTTACATTCTAGCTCTTTAATTGTTCCTGTTCATTTGAGCTCTTGATGTATGATCCTTACACTATGTGTTAGTCACTTTTCCAACATTGTAATGAAATACCTGAGGCAACTGACACCCACAGAAAGAAAAGAAGGAATTGGTGTCCAGACCAAAAACAAATGGTTCCATTCAAATGGCTCCATATGGGCCTGTGGTTAATGTTATATATCATGTCAAGAGTCCATGAAAGAGCTTCACTGCAAAACATCCTGATCCAAGTAAAAAATCAAAACAAAAAGAAAGAAAACAAAAGGAAGACGATAATAAAGATAAAATTCCTAACAACCTCTCTCAAGGACATGTTCTCCAAAGACTACCCACTATGTCTTTCTTCTTAAAGGTCCAGCCACATTCTAATAGAAACCCCAGCAGACCAAAGTTCTACTACATGCACTCCAAGAGACAGTCATGCAAACCACGGCAGTCTGTGTCAAGATGAGCATGAGTGTTACTCACTGGGCCATTGCAAGATCAGCAAGCACTCAGCCAACTCTCCAGCCCTTAGAGGAATCCTTTTAAGTTCTCCACAAGCATTTTCATACTTTTTTTTTATTTCACACCCTGTGTATTGGTTCATAGTTTCACATCATATATACTTTTGAACTTCAGAGTTTTCAAACATTTAATTTCTTCAATTTTGGCCTCAATTCACTCCTCTTTTTTTCTTTTCCCTTTCCTTTTTTGCTCTACATACAGATAAGGCACATTTTGAAAAGTCACACATTTATTAGGTGATATTTTGTGTTATTTACCTTATTGTAATTACTTTTTTAAGGGAGCTAGATAATGAATTTCCTGTCACAAGCTAAAATAGATTTGTTTTGTTCTTTTTTAAGTCCTGTCATATGGGGAAATATATTCTCTTTCACACTAACAACTTCTGGATTTATGATAGGAGTCTAGCATTTGCATTCACTTAGCTAATAATTGCTGAACATGAAGTTTTAGTCACAAAGCTGTTTAAGAAAAAAAATAATCACCATTCTCAAATGTTTCCTTTTTAAGATGTTAAATTCCTAAATGGGAAATATTTGCTACAACCAGCAAAAGAACTTGGCTCCCAAGTCATCCAGTTCCTGAAGTTCACATTGACAACTGTAAGTCACCTTCTATTGTCCCCACATTTCAGAGCCTGTACTAGATGTTAGGGATCCAGTGGTACAAAGGGCAAGCATGCCATCTCTGTTGTGAGCGGAAAGACACATCGGGAGGACTGAAGATAGAGGGTATGGGAGTCAAGATGAAGGAAGCATATATTTGAAGTTATGATGCCACAAGAAAGCGTTCCACAGCTAGAAAAAAAAGTCTCATTCATATTTCAGCTTGTTTTATGTGTTTTTTTCAGATGATATGGACCTAGATGGAATAGGGCCAAAGCAATAGGTGCAGATTATCATTCAGTAGAATGTCATTACAAAGTTGTCTGTAAGCTGGGAGAAATACAATTTTCCTTTAGAAGCAGTGTCTATAATGAACACACTTTCTACATACTTAGGAGACATAGTTAAAAGACAAAAGAATTCAGAGCCAATTTTAGATATTTAGGATGTTACGTGAGTATGTGTGTAGTTCCTGTTTGTTTTTTCTGACATTTATCAATTTTGTCAATGTTACAATATCCATACAATTAGTTCTAAGAAAAATTTAAACAGAAATTAACAATCAATCTGATTTTTTTCCATTCATAGTGTTATTAAATTGCTTTGAAATATTTTGTCTCAGAGTCTGTTAGCTCAATTCATTCATCTATCTGATAGTTTATTTTGATTCACTCAGCAAATAATTCATTGAGATTTTACTATATATTTGCCATGCCGAGTCTCCAGCTATGAATAAAATAGACGTTATACATTACATGTAAAGAAACAAGTGAGATGCATTATATTATATATTAACATTTTTCACAACATAAAGCAAATACAGTAAGAGAAGCTATAGTCATGAAGGAATATAATTAATAAACCGAGATTTAGGGGAACAAAAAGAAAAACAGGTGTATTGGTGAGACTCACAATCCAAGCAACAGACAGAAAAGGGAGGTAATACTCTAGCATGTGAACAGGCTAGGAAGTGTAAGGAAACAGCAAGGCAACTAACCAGGAAGTGGATACTGGCAATAAACAGAGTAGAAGATGACACGCTGATTCGCTGTAGAGCTTTCGGCAAGAATGTCATTCTAGTTAGGATTGTGTTTGGAAACAGTAGTGAATAGAGTCTAAAAAGGTAACACTTAAGAGAAATGTACAGAAGAAGTAGATTATAATTGTACTATGAATAAAAGCAAAGACAATGCATAAGGCTTAGATGAAGATTAAACAAATGAATGCTATGAAAATGATGCTTTTATCATCCTTGTGGATTCCTGGGAATTTCCCTAGCATCAGGTTTCTCCCTAACCCTATAATTCAGAACAACTGAGCCAAAGTTGCAAAGTGCTGCTTGTGCTGAAGTCTGCTCTCACTTGATGACTTGTATTTACATGAACACTCTGTTTTTGCTTTGGCTTGGACTATTCAGAGCTTTTTCTATCATGGAGTGCAGGATTAACTATGTGAGGGCTTGTGCTGAGATCACCATTGCTTTTATTTCATTTAGAATCTGGCTTTTCTTTAGCTTTTTAATATTCTTGAGCACAGAACTATGTTCAAACATCACATTTCCTGGTGCTCCTTTTCTCCTCAAATTGTACATTTTGTATTTCTCTTTGTCTAGCCTGCTTCTTTTCATTGTAGATCCTCATAAAAGCAATAAATAATAACCATGTGACACAGTACTAGGCTGCCTTGAAATCTCTTCTGCCAATGCCATTAATCCAAAACTCTTCAATTTAGCCTCTGGAAAATTTTCAGGACAAAGGCAAAAAGCAACCATATCCTTGCCAAAATATCACTGGACTGGTCTCCATTCCTCTTTATCTCTGTAACCTTTAGAGCTGTCACATACACCCCACAGTCCACATTGCTCCTACTAGGATGACCCAGTTAGACTCACTTAAAACATTCAACCACAACTGTTTTTCTTCTCTAAAGTCCCAAAGTCTCTCATATCCTCCAAACAACCTGGTCAGATCTGTCACAACAATATCACAGTCCTTGGAAACAACTTCAGTCTTAGTTGATGTTCTATTGCTGTGAAGAGACATGAT
This sequence comes from Peromyscus attwateri, assembly GCA_902168425.1. Taxonomy (NCBI): domain Eukaryota; kingdom Metazoa; phylum Chordata; class Mammalia; order Rodentia; family Cricetidae; genus Peromyscus; species Peromyscus attwateri. Next base: position 666 of record CABHPP010146740.1, on the reverse strand, counting down.
GACCATATTAACTTAATAAGAGGAGGCAGTTAAAGGGGGGCCTTGCTGACAGTTTCAGAGGGTTAGTTCATTTTCATCATATCAGAAGACAGACAGGCAAGACACCAAGGCAGGAGTTGAGAGCTTTACACCTTGATCTGAAGAAGACAGTCAAAAGGAAAGATACCAAGTCTACTGTAGGCTTTTGAATCCTCAAAGCCTACCTCAGGGACACACCTTTTCCAATGAGGCCCCATCTCATACTTCCCAAACAGTTCCAACAATTGGGATAGTGTTCAAATATATGAACTTATGGGAGCCATCCTCATTTAAAACCACACTATTGATAGAGCTTATTAATAGGATTTTTGAGGGAGAATATACTACTCTAACTTGTTTGAGTCTGTTATACATGCAGAATTAAGTATGCCCCAAACTTATTTAAATATTTGTTTCATCACTCATGCTATCTCCAGGGGTTATAAATGTAATACCCTATGAAAAGTGAAAGCTAAGCACTTTTTTTTTGTTGTTGTTTTGTTTTTCGAGACAGGGTTTCTCTGTATAGCTTTGAGCCTTTCCTGGAGCTCACTTGGTAGCCCAGGCTGGCCTCGAACTCACAGAGATCCGCCTGCCTCTGCCTCCCGAGTGCTGGGATTAAAGGCGTGTGCCACCAACGCCTGGCAA
>CABHPP010146739.1:0-42115 GCA_902168425.1 Peromyscus attwateri | reverse complement strand
ATATATATATTTATATATTAACAAACAAAGCCAAAAATAATATTATCTTCTTTGGAAAATAGGGAATGAAGGACATTTGTTCATCTTTTACAGTCAGCATAGAAAGTTAGGTATGGTGGAAATCTAAATGAAACTCTAGCACTTGGGAGATGGAGGCAGAAGGTCCTAGACATTAAGATCAGCCTCAGCTATATATCAAGTTATAGCATAACCTGGATACAGGAGAGCCTGTATGAAAAAGACCAAATGAATGTATATGTGCATGCATGATGGAATAAATAAGTAATAAATAAAAAAGGTACATATATAGTTTCAATCAGAATGGTGATTTTGTATTCGGTTTCAGCAAACTTAATCTGGAATACATAACGCTCTTATTTCCTTTCTTGTCTGTTTCCAGGTTTGGCTCTCCTTGAGGGAGACACTTTGTCATTTCAGTGCCAAACATAATTTCCAAAGGTACAATGCCTGAGACCATAATCTCAAATGTTGAAATTCCTCCAAATCAAAATGCCCAAAACTAAATTTCTGAGTATGTCAATTCCCTAGAATTAAATTCTCAAACATTGAAATCTTGAAACTTAAAACTGGATAAACTATAATTATCATTAATAAAACAAAATAGGACAAAACAAAACAAAATAAAATACTATATAGGAGAGTAGAATGTTCTGGAGATACACACACACACACACACACACACACACACACACACACACACATGGATTTTCATGATAATTGCATCATGTTTAGGGAACCAATATCTCTTAACCTGCAGATCATTGTCTTGCCTATTGCTCTAGGGTTGTTTCCAGAGTATAGCACATCATACAAGTAAATGAAGTGTAGAAGATGTGCCCGAGGTGTCAGCCAGTACCTTAAAATCAACCAGGGTCTTGGGCAGAATGCATAAGATGAACTGGTCTCTCTCAGAAGCTAAGGTAGTTTTCTTCTGGTTCCTTGAACATCGGAATGTCTGGTAGCATCAAACTCTAGGGCTTAGATCCCTAGTTGGTTTTAATTTGTCAAAAGAATTAGATTGTCTCTGTATTCTTTCCTTCCTTCTTTCTTTCTTGCCTGCCTACTTGCCTGTCTGCCTGTCTTCCTTCCTTTCTTTCTCTTTTTTAAGTTTTTGATAAAATACCCGATGAAAACAATTTACAAAAAGGGTTTGCTTTTGTTACAGCTTGGTGATATATACCATCCTGGCTGGCAGGAAGCATCCTGGCAGGAATTGTGAGGTAGCTGGTTGTTTGGGTGATAATTTGTTTGTGTTCTGACAAATATAGCTTGCTTGGAGTCAGAGGGTAGAGCTAATCACTAGTTAACCATAGAGGTCTAGAGGTCTGTACAGAGAGGAAACAGGAAGTGATAAGGCGGGGCTGGGACAGGATCTTGGTCCTTTTGGTCCGAGGATCCGGAGAGGTAAGAAATCACTGGGGTCTGCTCCTCTGCTTCTCTGATCTTTCAGGTTATTACTCCCATCTGACACCTGTTTTTTTATTGATAAAACTTATTAGGTTCACACTTCAGCTGGTCACACTTTTCTGTAGACAGGAAGTAAAATTTAACAAAGGTTGGTACTTGGTTTTCTTTCTCCTTTCTGTTCAGTCCAGGAACCCAGTCCAGATAAGGATGCCTCCCAGAGTATGGTGGGTCTTTCCACTTCAATTTGACCTAATTTAGAAACTCCCTCACCAAACTGTCACACAGAGGATTTTAATTCCTGTTAAATTGATAATCAGCCATCTCAAATGACTACATATCTACAGATATAAATCTGGACTCACACAATTAGTGATATGGACTTTTGCATTGTTTTCAAACCTACGTTTAACAAATATGTTGTTTCTGTTCATAGCTGTTATACTTGTGTTGTTATACCTGAGGGTTTAAGTTTGCAAAACTAGGATTGTTATTTATACTTACTTGTTTAAAGTGGCAATTATGCTATTTTGCTTTTAGAATGTTGTGAAATAAATCCCCTTAATATGTAAATGAAGGGTTTTTTCAATAATTTTAAATTCTTTTCCAGAATTATATTTTGGGAATTTTCATCTTTAGATATATTGATCTTTCAATATTTCAGCACTTGAGATATAGTACTCAGTATTATGTCATTCAAAAATCATACCTCAAACCCATTTTAAATCTGACTTTTTTTATGGCCACAAATTAGGGGCCACTGGCCAGCAGCTAAGACACATACCAGCGGGCAGAGGGGACAGTGGTTTTCCACTGTTCACACTCAGAGCAGAGAAGAACTGTCTTAAATCACACTACCAATCCTTCCCTCAAGTCTCATTGAAGAATTTATTTACAGGATCTGTGAAAGTATCCACTGACAAGAATAGGAATCTTAAAACTAATCTGGACCAATTTCTGAAATTTCCTGGGAGTCAGCATTTCCTCAGCTACTTGGGAAGTGTTCAGAAGGATAAACATGCAGTCAGCATCAAATATCTGTTAGGAAAGACCACAGCAGGCTAGATCATGGTCAGCAAACAACATTTCATGTGCGTTTACAGAGTGTTTATTGTTGATAACTTTTTTTTCATCAAGTAAATATTATAGAACATTTGCTGTATTTCTGATACTCTAACAAACCAGGAAACACAAATGTATCAGCAGCAAAACAGTAAATGTGGTTAAGTATGTGTCTGGAAGTTCAGGAGATTTGAGAACGTCAAGAAATTATCAAGTAAGAATATGGGATATTGAAGCACTCAGACTTAGAAATAAATGGTGAGATAAGAATTCTGTGACCATGATTATGGTCAAGACGTTTTTGAAATTCAGTAGACTTTAAAGGGGCCTTGGTGGCTAAATAAGTAAACTAACAAATAAAAATAAACAAAATATGACTAATTTCAAAGCAAGCAGTCTCAAGGGCCAATGTCTATGAAACAACCGGTAGTCAGCTTCAAAAAGCATCTTTAAAAAATTAACATCACATAAAATACTTCAATTAACTTAATAGTTACAATAAATTGACCTTGATCATCATGCCTTAAATGTAACGCCCCACCACACATACATAATACAAAATAGAATGAAACAAAAACACTCCCTAACCCAACCAGACAAGTGGTCATTACATTTCCCCATTTTGTCATCCAAGCCCATATCCTGCTAGGTACTAACTGCCTTTGAATATCACTTTGACTTCCCTCTATAAATTGTCAAGTTTAGGCAACTGCTGTTTGGTTCTTTCTAAACACATTTGAAATAGCTGGGCTTTCCATTATTTCTGCTACTACAATATAGGAAATGCACCATGAAGTATCTTCTATTCCCAAAGACCCTAACATTCACATGCATCTCTTATTCATCATTCATAATGCACATAGAAATACCAATTTCTTTATAACCTTCCTTAATCCTGAAGCAGGTTCTGAATTCTTATAGCTGTTGTGCACAGTTGATATATAAAGGCCTTGACTACTAAATATATTTGTTCTGATGCCTTTATGACTTTTTTAACTTTAGTTTATTTGTTTTCTTCTGCAATATAAATCCACATAAAATTAGGTAATGTTAGCTGAGGTATTTATCTCTGCACTCCCTTCTTTCCACACCTCAGTTTATGCCCAAGTAACCCATTCAGGCTGTAAATATTAGGTTGAAAGGAAAGAGTAACTGAAAACTTCTGCTTCATATTCAAGTGTGCTTTTGATGCAACAGAAAGAGAACAGATTTGCATAATTTTGTGAGAAGGATCCTAGAGCATGGCCTTTGGCCTACTGTGGGGATAGTTAGTAAGTGACAGAAAACCTCAAGGATTGATGTTTTCTGAGGGAAGAATAGAAAAGCTCATGTCTGGATGAAGATCACAATGATAGCAAGCCTTGTGGAGAAACATTCAGGATTATTAGCAACTTCTTTCTGTGTTGCTGTGGTGGAAAAGGAGTGAGGTCAGGACCTCAGAAAGCAAGACCTGTGAAGGCAAACAAAATTATTACAAACCCCCAGAATCTGTTGGTGAGGGCCTTACATACTATACACATACATCTTCTTGGTATGAAGAAGATGAAATATAGAAGACTATGGAAGTTTGATAATTAGAAATAATGCACGATTGACTTTAGGCTTAATAGAAATAGAAAACATCCCATCACTTACAGTGTATAGCTATTGAGTAGAGCTTTCTACTTTAAAGCATCCTAAAATTTGATGGGCTAATCAGTGCTTTTAGTGATCAGAGTTTGTTATTTCTAGTGTAGTGTTGGGTATGGAAGTCACTATTTTGCAGATTGTCAACCCTGGAAACGTGTGTGTGTGTGTGTGTGTGTGTGTGTGTGTGTGTGTGTATGACATACAGACTCAACAGATTATATTTATGAATATATGTATATGCTTATAATATATTTATGCAGTAACAATTTGGAGAAAGAAGCTATGAAATTGAAGGAGAGTGGGGAGGGGATCTATGGAAGAGTTTGGAAAGAGGGAAGGGAAGGAAGAAATGTGAATACATTATAATCTCAAAAATAAAAAGAGATGCATTATCATCATGAGAAATGGGTCAACTCATGGGGTATGAATTTGAACACAAATTGCTTGGCCTGACATGTCTCTGGTTTCCCCTTTATTTCTGGTGCAATGCATTGATTTCACCAACATTTACGTAATGCTCTTCATGTGCTAGGAACAGTCTAAGCACATTACCAGAATAAACTCAATAAATCTGTATAAAGCCCTATTTTGAGTTGTTGGTTAGGGCTGTCCAAGAGGTTCCTAAAGCATACATCCTGTTGCTGTTGTTCTGGTTACCAGCCCAGATGTGGGAAGTAAGTCCCTATTGCTGAAGACACAATACATCTTAGCAGTATGGGCACGAAGACTCCAGGATGGAACTGAACCCAGTGACTGCTCACTGAGAACTAGCTTTCATGATAGCAAAAGGTGCCATGTAAGCTTCTAAAGGAGAAATGCAATGAATAGCTGTATCCAGCTATGACATGTATGAACCACATCAACACCAGCATGTCATGACAACCTTTTGGGTGCAGTAGTGACCTGCATCCCTTGGCAGTGACCAACAGCTTTTGAATTGGCTTCAAGACCCACTCAACAAGAGAAATAATGTGCCTGTTTTGTAAACCAGTATAATCAGGTGTATTGGTGGAGAATCTACACCCAAAAATTTACTAAACCAGCATAATTCCTAACAACAATCTATGAACATTTGTCCTTATACCCAGAGATAACTGGAGTCTTCACCCCTCATGATGGAATCTTATCTTTGCAGCAGAAAGAAACCATTACAGAAAAACTACAACCAGTCAACATGTAGAGTTGTGGAGTCCAGTCCCAATGGATACATCTATAAAACACTCCTGCAATTAAGGATTAGGGTTATTGCAGAAGAGGGGGCTGAAGGATTGTAAGAGCCAGAGGATCAGGGAGCTTGCTGAGAGATTATGTTTCCTGAAAATATCGAAGCTACTCCCATAAAGTCTCACCAACAACACTACCCAAACACGAGCTGAACAAAGATAATAACATCAATGAACATGCAAAACTGGATGGGAAAAAGTCCACAAGGCTTCAACCCTACAAAAAGAACTAAAAGCAACTGGGGAAAGCTGGGAATGGAAGAGATGGTCTTCTCCACATAAGAGCCCACCAACTGTTCGTCCAAATCGTGCCAAATCGTCAGCACTGTAGATTAGAATTAGTGGTGCTTCACCTAACTATCTAGGAGTATACTCCCTTCTGCCCACCCTTAAGTACAACGATAAAAGGTTAATAGAACTATGTATTAGCAGGTCTCCAGACAATGGAAGTTGAATTGTCTAATTATCCCCACAGTTGTAGAGAAAAGAGACTGAGACTTATATGTATATACCCTGCTTAAAGCATTCCTCCTCAGTTCAATTGATGAGAATGGTGAGTTGTGTGTGAGTTTCTCTGACACTTGCCCTCTGTCCCTGGATTCTGTATGGTTTCCTTGAGATTTGACTGTACTGTAAGTTATAAGGAAAAAGGTGAATAACTATAGAAGCTTTCTGGCTGCCATGCAAGAAGGAACATTTTTAATGTGGGAATGTCATGACTAAAGCCTATAGGTTTTTCTAGAGTCAAAGAGAAGCAGGTGAGGAGAAAAGCAGTCCTGCTTCAGTCACAGTGTCACAGAAGCTGCTATTGAAGGAAAAGTCACTTGAGCTGTCAAGGAATTGGGTCCTTATTAGGAGTGTATAGACAATTTCTGTATACAAGTATGGGTAGTCTGGGGCACCACTCTCTTTAAGCTGAATGATGATGTAGCACAGTTTGGGGAAGCTATTTCGACGGTGACTACAGAGAAGCATGGCAATTCAAATCTCAAGAGTTCAAGAAATCTTTGGTACTCTCCTGCTATTTTTAATAACCACGTCTTAAGGATCTCCTTGTGTATCAGACACTGAAAATCACTTCAAGTGCCTACAAGGAGAGTAGTGTTATCCTCCCAGCAGCCAGAGGATAATAAACGCGATGAAACAAGGGCCAGCCATCACTTTGCTTCTGAACCATTCACAGTGGCTTCCACTGTGAATCAGAGGTGGGAAACCTTGCAAACTCAGGTGCTGTCTGCAAAAAGAATAATTGGCTGGCAGACTGTTAGAAACAGAAGAAACCACAAGAAAACTCATGGCCCTTACAAATCTGAAAACCACTAGAAAGCAGAGTTTAGGCTTGACTCTTAAGTGAGATTTTCATGGAGTGTCAGTAATATACATGTAATGGATCTAAGCAGAGACAAGAGGTAACTCTGAACACAGATTTCAGCTTGTCTCTGTGAGGAAATTGAATCAAAGAAATCCTCTTTTGATAACGAAGCTAAATTTTTCAATAATTTTTTTATGATGCAGGCAAGCTTGTTATGCAGGAAGTTATTAGGATTTTAGGTGAGAAGAGAGGAATCTGTCAAGCATAATGCCTGCACAGAGCCCCAGATAGTCTTCCTATAATTTTGATGACTTAAGTGGGTCCTGTGGGGTAGACATGGGAATTGAATGCTCTTGTGTAGATATATCATAGTGACCAATGCATGCAACAAGCTACCCTAAAGCTTAGTGACTCAAAAGAACAATTGCATTGTTCCCTGTGGTTCTGAGCTTTGACAGACTTCAGCTCTGTGGTTCATTTGGTTCATGTGGTACACTATATGAATTTGACATGATGGGAATATCCAAAGTAGCTTCTTCACACTGTTAGCAGTTGGGATAAATCCTCTCTTAGTTCAACATCCTGTTCACAATTGTGCCTCCTTTGTGCAATATCTGATTATTCATTCTCCTTACAGTTTGGTCATCTCACAGATCAGCAGTTGGGTTTCAAAATGGAAGGTGCCAACGTGGGATAGAACTACACAAAAGAATTCTTCACCTCTGTCCATGAATGCAGAAATTACAAATGAGAGTCGTGTTAATATTGTTTCAACTCATATAGACTCTAGAATCATAGCTATGTTATTGATATAACCTCATAATTCAGACCACTCAGTTAATATTAAGTAACTGACTTTGCTTTTAGGATCTAAAAGCAAGAAATCTTATTGTTTTAATAATTAAGTGAAAATGTTAATGTTCTACTCTAATGAAAGACAGGTTTGGACATCTCTAAGGCATAAATAATATTTTTCCCATTGCAACAAAAAGTGTATGGAAGACTAGAAACTATGTTACTAGACCATTCCCCCCACACACACACACAAGATAAATACACCAGGATCTGTCACACATACTTTGTAAAGAAATTTAAATTCTTAATCCTTTTAGGAAATGGTTATGGATGCTGATGCTAAAAATATGATGCTATTATTACTCATATTCATTTGGTTTTAACCACCACAATAGAGCAAAGTTTCCTTTTGTATTCATCCATAAGATTCAACACTTTAGAAAAGCACCTTGCTATAAAATACAGTGATGTTTCCATGAAACCCTTCCATGTTTGTGGGAAAGTAGAAGGTACATTGATTGAACAAACACTGTATTTCAATGATGTACTAATTGTGTTCCATATACTAACTCATTTTGTCCTAAATGCAACTCAGAACAAGAGTAAACAATAGGCTTCCTGCTTTTCCCATTGGAAATTTCACTAAATCTAAGTCTTCTTGCTTGTTAGTACAAAGTCCTAGTTAGCTGATCTGGTAAGTCATGATCTACTAAGACTTTTCTAAGTCAATATTTAAATCTCTCTTCTTCTCTTGAACTTATGACTACTGTGTTTTCTTGCTACTGTGGACAATGGACTAGAACTTGGTCTTCTTAAACCTCTTCAGGGTCTTTCTATCTCTGGGCAAGTTTCAAGAAGTTTGAGTTGTTATTGTTACTACATATCTACAGGACTACTTCACACTTAAGGTTCTGCCTCCTAGCTAAAATCAATGGTGTGATTTTCCAGGATGAGTCACATACAATTGCTGAGATATTACCTATTTAGGCATCTGTGTTCCCTCATCAGACATAACACAAAGTCGGTCTCTCTTGAGGATCTGAAGAAAGGTGCAGACAAGTGTTTATGCCTTTCTGGCCAGCCATCTTCTTCTGAATATCTGTACTGTATTCCTAGCCCAAGCCCCTTTACCTAGATGGATTCTATCCCGGGGTCTACATGCAGATCACTAAGAACCAGATCTCCATTTTGAGAGAAAGAGGACACCATGAAGATGCTTTTCTTCTCTCTAATATGTACTAGGAACTTCTCCATTCCTAGTGCTTCCCTTTCTCATTCTCAAGTCCCAGGGTCATTGGGACAGAAAGAAGTTTTGTTTCAGCCTCCTTTAGCAAGGAGACAGACTCATTGTCTCTGAAAATCCTTCTGCCTTCACTGGTACTTTTTCTATGGGGGAGACAGACTGGGAATAGCATGTGATTTTTTTGAGATCATGATTGCTAGTTTTGTTTAACTTGTTTCATGGATCAATTGTGGGGCCACTTCAAATTCTGCAGATCTCTCCAGGTCAGCTGAACTTTGGACACTCACTCATGTTAGATACAAGGCAGGATTTTCATGTCCTACCTTTATATTTCATCATACCTCTCCACCTTTCTGCTCTACAAAGCCATAACTTTCAGAAATATCCCAGTGAATAGAATTTCAGCTAGATAATGTATTTAAATAAATACTTTTTTTTGTAGGAGGGGCGGGGTCTAATTATGTAGTCTTGGCTAGCCTGGATCTACTGCTGTGGGATGGTCTGTATGTCAAATGTGTTGCTCTGATTGGTCAATAAATAAAACACTGATTGGCCAGTAGCCAGACAGGAAGTATAGGCGGGACTAACAGAGAGGAGAATTGAGAGAACAGGAAGGCGGAGGGAGACACTGCCAGCCGCCACCATGACAAGCAGCATGTGAAGACGCCGGTAAGCCATGAGCCACGTAGCAAGGTATAGATTTATAGAAATGGATTAATTTAAGATGTAAGAACTATATAGCTAGAAGCCGGAGCCATTAGGCCAAACAGTTTAAATAATATAAGCGTCTGTGTGTTTATTTTATAAGTGGGCTGTCGGACGGCTGGGGTTTGGCGGGACCCGGAGAGAAAACTCTCCAGCTACAATCTACCACCTATTAGATTAAGTTAACTTTGACCTCACAGAGATCCACTTGCCCCTGCTTCCCAAGTGCTAAGGTTCCCAAGTTTCCATTAGGTCACAGATTACCATTTCCAAAGTGATGACATTTGCAATGACTCCCTCTCTTCCTGGAGCTTTTCAATGCATATATATCAAGAATAAAGGATAATGTAATTAAGCAAGAGAAGATTGTATAAAACTAAAATAAGTACAATGTTTTTATGCCTGCTTTGTTCAAAATGAATAAACTAAAAGCATTATTTGAAACACACACACATACAGACAACACTACTCACAAAGCAGTTTGTGAATGCAGATATAACCTAGGAGAAAATGGAAACACTAATAATAAAAATTATCAGAGCAGTTCATATTATGCACATACTATATGCGTATATGCATTACATTATTAAAGGCTAAATAGTAGTGTTTAATGGGACTCTAGTATAAGTCTCATCCTATGGGTGAACAAGGGAAAGGGTTAGATGGTAAGGAAGCATTGAGAAAGATCACACACAGAAAATGAAAAGGGTAACATTGAATTTGTTGTATAACATTCATTTATGCCTTGTATAATACAGCTTTTACTAATATAAATCAGTAAATATCAGTATAACCAATGCAGTGGTAGTGCTGCATTTCTGATTGTCTCTACTTAGGGAAATCACAGAGATGATTGCTGATGAACCCTCTTCAAACGACTCAAAACAGGCAGAAATGGTCTCAGAAATGGCCGCATGGTCAGTATAAGGGGCAATCAAAGAGAGAAGCCATGTGCATTTGTTCCTTCTTTAATATTAGCAATTGTTGGTAATCTTATACATTTCCCCTTTAAAAAATGTTGACAGGAAAAAAGTATAATCTTAAAATAATTCTCGCTGTTATATTTTACTCCCAGAAAATCTTAGAAGCTAAAGAATACCATGGGTTTACTTTTTCTAGGGGGTGTTCGGATTATAATTCTGACATTGTAAATAGCCGACCTGCTTTTTTACTCTTCTTTTATAACGCACAGATAAATTGTTAGCACTGTCTCATTGCTTCATCTTATTCTTATTAAAAGGTATATTATGTTACCAACTGCCTAGGTAGCACTTTCAGCTGCCGAGATAAAGGTTCAGATTACAGAATCCTGTCTGAATTTAATTATTCAAAATAAATATTTTGGTGGGCTATCTGAAAGTTGGTAAATCATATTATGCTCTCTCAGTGACAAATCAATAAAACTCATTTTTAGAAATAGAGAGATCTTGCTGTAAGCTCTTAAATATTTTTCTTAATAATGGCATTAGAAATGCCAATCAAAAGGCCTAATGATGCAATCCATCATGGATATCGCTCTAGGTGTATCTCCATTGTTAGCTCTGCTCTGTGAACTAACTCACTGTTTACTAGACCAAGTCGCCTATCAACCGTGGCCTCCTTAATAAGGTCAAAATGCTTAGTTCAGAGAATGTTAATGATTGAGACGAAGGCAGGTAGATACAGTATGCTCATCCTTGTCTGAGTTTGAAGACAGACAGAATGATACAACAGAAAGAAACTGAAAAGTCAGTTCATCTTAGGGTTTTCCTTTCCTACAATTGGTTTGTTTATTCAGCTGTAAAGTGGAGAATACGTAGCATTAGATTTTTCGGCTGGCTTTTATTCAAGGCTAAATAAGATTAGGTACAACATGGGATAGACAGTAAGTTCCTTTCAGTGAACATCAGCTCTGAGAATGATGAGCATTCACCTTCCAAAGGCAGATTTCCTTCCAGGCCCTGTTTTGGGCTGAGCTCTACTGTGAGCTCAGGAGTATCAGCACTTTTCAAGTTCAAAGCTATTCCACATTTGTTCCAGTTTCTGTGAATGCAACCATGGAATGTATGCAAGCTAAGACCACTAATATCAATGATTTTTATGTTTGTTTATCTTTTTTGTTTGTTTGTTGTTTGTTTTTGTTTTTCGAGACAGGATTTCTCTGTGTAGCCTTGGCTGTCCTGGAATTCATTCTGTTTACCAAGGCTGGCCTTGAACTCAGAGATCTGCAATTCATGAAATCTAGGATTAAAGTTAAGTGCCACCACTGCCTGACTTGTTTCCTTATCTTAAGTGGACTTGAAATATTTCACTTCTGGCTGGGTGTGGTGGCACATACATTTAGTGTCATCACTCAATAGGAAGTGGCAGGCAGATCTATGTGAGTTTATTGCCCAGTCTTTTCTACATGTTAAGATCCAGCACAGCCAAGACTATGTAGTGGAAAGAACCTGCCCTGTTTAACTTAGGTCTATGTTTTACTTTTATGAAGAATCATAATAGTGGTTGGTTGCAAGAATGATCAGTCATTCATTATTTATTTACAAATTCATTTGCATTGTAGTCATTATTTTATTCAAGAGAAGCACAATATATAATTGAAATATTTATCCTCAATGAGTTGTGCACCACTCTGCAACCATGATTCATGTAGCTTTACCTAGACACAAACACCATATATCATCTACTTAAAATATCATGACATTAATTTAAAAAGTAAAAATCAATATGTTTTTTTTTTACAGATATGTTGTATTTAACTATGTGCTTAGTAAATTTAACTATGTGCTTTGTTAGCTTCCCTGAATCAAACATCAAGATATACATTACATAATGAATAACTGAGGCTTGCTGATAAGCCTGGCTAAGAGCAACTGAGACCTCCTGTCTCAAGGGAATAAAGCAGAGGCTGAGATAAGACCAAGACATCCAGTGCCCACCCCTGGGCCTTTATGCATGCACATACACAACAAACAAACAGCTAACTAAAAATGTAAAATATCCCAGGCATAACTACACTGATAATACTTGCTGTTTTTCTACTCTCTGTCAGTAGTTCACATATGCTTAAATTTGTTGTCACAGAGAATAATGGATCACAATGCAACATAAGTAGTGATGTGAAAGCTTGGGAGAAATAAAAATGCTGTAGGATTTGTACAGGTTGAAACCTCTCCCTGGAAGTGCTTGAAAATGGAAATGCTTTTAGATTAAGGATTTTTTTTTTCTTTACAGAGTTTGAAGTCTTTGACTATACATTATGGGATACCTTAGGGTCGGGTTACAAATCTAAGTATAAATTTCATTCACAATTCATCTTGTGTATCATACACATTTCTTGAAGGCAAGTTTCTGTAATATTTTAATGTTCCTGAATGTTGACCCAGAACTTAAGACCACATGTAATATCTTGTTGTTGTTATTTGGGACATAGCACCAGTAGTCAAGCAATTTTCCACTTTTGAGAATTTTCTGTTTTGACATTCCGGATGTTCATTCTGAATTACCTGATTATATTGTGTGAACAAGGCAAGTTGGTATTAGTGTAGGAATAAACAAGTAGACCAGTGGAAAAGAATAAAGCACAGAAATAAACAAATCTTTATTTGGTCAACTGATTTTATAAAGATATTAAATAATTCAATAAAGAATGGGACTCACTCTAATAAATGGTGCTAGTAAGACTATTTATAAATATCTTGGTCCTTTATTTAGTCCATGTACAAAAATTAGTGAGCATAGATTATGAAACCCACTGAAAGGACTGTCTTACACCCTACAGTAAGACACACTTTTGTAAATTCACAGGAAGAGATAGTAAGTAAAATAAAAAACAGCAACTCCAACTTCATAAAAGTTAGAAGCTTCCAATTATATCAAAAGATAACCTTGTCTTGTCTGAAAGCAAAGAAGAAAGTATAGAAATTTCATTTCTTCTAGACTGGGTTAAGGATCTCATCGCTTTATATGCTTTCATACTTTGTCAATCCTCCCAAAAAGAAAATGAATGATTGAAAGATAAGGATCTATGGGCAGGAACAGCGACTCATTCTTTTTTTCTAGGAGTGCTTTCCCCTTGCAACTCTGCTCAGACAAAAGAAAAATAATCCCAGGTACCACATGTCATTCTAAGAGGTTTAAATTTTCATTAAAGCCAGACAGCAGACAGGATTCCAAGGAAATAATGTGAATCTGTGCCCATATCCAGCAGGGATAATCATTCTTTTAATTATAAGTTACTGGGCCAAATTCAAAAAGACATGATGGGCAGGCATTAGGTAACTAAATAATAAATAGCAATTGCATTTCTTCCTTTGCATTTTAAAGGTTGAAACACTTGAGAACCTCTATTTGATATTCCCTCTACAATGTTCCCTCTGTGTCATGAAGGCATTTGAAATAATGTCATTTGATGCTGTGCACCCAATAACTTTAAATAACATCATTAGCATTAGAATAAAAAGAATGGAAATTGGCTATCTAGAGGGCATCCTTCCTCATTTGAAAAAGGTTTGTCAAACAAAAATTATGTGACTCTCCCTTTGTTACACATATTTGCCTTGTATAAATAAGAAATGAATGTATTAATAAGAGAGAAAAAAGGAAAAGAGGAACAGACTATTTGACTATCAAGAGCTTCAGCCTTAAATCAATCACTATGAAACAAATCATTGTGTCCTCTAGAGAGTTAGCTGTTAAAGGCAAAACCAAGTCAGTGTATGTGTGTGTGTGTGGGTGGGTGTGAGCGCGCACGCGTGCATGTGTCTGGGTCTCTCTGTGTGTGTGACATGCACAAGTGTATGCACACATGTGTGTAGCTGTGATTTCTCTCTGCACAGAGAAGAAAAAGCAATAGTTTAGGGAGAGAAAAGGAGAATGGACTGTACATATGACTCAAGGTTGCTGAGAGATTTTTTTTTTTTTTTTGCTGAGAGATGCCTTTTTTTAATGTGGTCTTCAAAACCAGGGGCCGAGCTGTGTTTCTGCTTAAGTTCCTTTAAGTACATTACTCTAAGCCATTGTTCTGGAGAGTAGTGGTTTGATATTATGTGCCTTTGATTTGTATAAAACATCTGGGCAGGACTTGTGTAATATTTGAGATTTCAAGAGAAATAAAAGCTGATGGGTAAGTACATTTTAACACTATAAAGATGGAAAAGAATCTACTTTCATGTCTGTGATGTGTTTTTGATTTGACAACTGAAAATATTCTCTATCAAGAGTGTTCATAATAAATATTCAGTCAGAGTTTTAATTGAGATCAGGTTTGGGTCAAGAGAAAAACCAGTTAGTGAAATAGGACAATGACTGTTCTCAACTCACTTTGCTGTGGATTTACCAGTTAATTGATGTTGAGACTTAAGGGATTCAGGTGCAATGGGAACTTGAAATAATTACTGAAATACCTCACTGTCATAAACTTTAAGGACACATGTATAAAATGACTGGTGATGTGGTTTTAGTTGGAATGAAAATGACCTAGGTCAGAAAACTCATATCATTACATACTGCTTGTTTTTTTTTTTTCCATGTGAGCAAAACATAAATTTTAATGTGAAGGAGAATAAACACTTGGATTATTTACATGAATGACATGGAGAAATATAGGTAAGAATAGAGATATTGGATTACGATCTGATTTAATATGAAAAAAAATAGAAATGTTAAAGCAATGGAAGGTATAGTGTCTTCTTTGGGGTCCTCTAGAAAATTTTCATTTCTTGTTGGTGTTTACCTCAGGCAGTCAGCCAGCTTGACTTCAAGCAAGGCAATATACAGGATTAATAAAAGATAAATTAGGATGTTCTTACAAAATAAATAAACAAAATGAAAATATCCTTGAAGATGCTGATACAATTAGTTACACAATCACTACAGAGTTCAGTTTGAAAGAGAGTCTGAAATAAGAAAAACTGACAAAAGTGAAATGATTAGATTGAAAATATTTATGAAGATTTAGAGTCAAAGTATTATGAAGATAATATTTATAGATATGTCAGTTCTTGGGAGTGAAGATAGCAGAGCTCTGGAGAGAAAGAAGGAATATAAGGATTTTAGTGCAGCTCTTTTCAAGGCAACTTACATGTGACAGAAGAACCATTGTACAGGGCATCAAATAGCTCAGCCAAAAGTTAGTAGCTTATCCATTGCCTGAGATATTAGGAGTGCCATCAACCAATATTAGACTGGTGTTGCACGAGTCCATAAGAACTCCAAGGGACCATGAGAAGGCATGGCAATGGGCTTACTGTGAGACAGTATGTCACAAAGTTCCATAGGTAGATGGTGAATGTATGATAAACCTTGGCATAAATATTAGTAAAGGACTTGGAGCCTGTCAGAATCATTCTTGAACCCTTTAAGATTCTCGTAGATTAAGATAATTTGTCCACTCACACCATCAATGCCATTGTAGGTTTTGTGAATAATAAGGAAGTATTTAAATGAGGAAGGAGCCCTTAGGGCCTGTCTAAGAGTCACATGAGATCTCTAAACAGTGCAGGGGAAAGATGACATATCAAGAAAGGGGCTGACAAGCACACAAGAAATATTTGTGGAAGCTAAGAATGTTTAACATGTAGAAAAGCATTGATAGAAGGAAGCGGGGCTTGACATCTTCAAGTCACCAGAGATATGCCTTCCAGTTCACACAAGCTAATGTTATTTATAGCCCCTGGAGAAATCATTATGATAAAATTGCAGATGTTATAAAGGAATACATCTTTGAGCATAAATTCTGAAAGTCAGACGTATATGACAAAAAACAGGTGCTGTTTGTGAAAAAAATATTGTCTTCAGAGTAGTTCAAATAGGAAGTTCAAGTAGGAAGACAGTAACATAAAGAAATGAAAACATCAGATGTATGACCAGAGGATCAGAATTTTTGAAGTATTTTGGCAGATAATTTATGTACCACTAAAGGGGAAGAAAAGGTTTGATTCCAAGGTGAAATCTCAATTATTCTGTTTGTTTTAATTAGATGTGAGATAATGGAGATTCTAAACTGAGAAAAGTATAACTTCTTAATGTTAGTTAGATGATCCAGCTAACATTTTGAGGTTTAAAGAGCTTTCATGCATTTATCATACATTTGAAAATTTAAGTCATTAATACGCACTTAAGCATTATTGTGGGGAGGTGACTTAATAATCAATCCATCAAATATAAAACACTGAACTGAAATGCATCTGTAGCCATTGATAAAAGCACATTACTCACACCTGCTGAATCGAAAAAAAAAACAAAAACAAAAAACAAAAAACCACAATTCTCTGTAAATACAGGTCAAGGCTTGCTGATTGAGGGTGTGTGGTAAAAAGAGGATGTGGTTTCTTATTTCCCTTCTTGCTTTATTGTCTATTTCACACACTCATATAGACATATATTTATATATATATATGTAATTTTATGTATATATATAAAATTGCAATAATCATAAACTTCCTTAATCATGTGATTATTATGACAAATACTGTTTCATGCTCTATATAGTCACTTAAGACTTCTCATTCAAAACACAAGTGGCATATTGAGAACGGCATTCTAAGAATGGTATAGCAGCAAAAATGTTTATATAGTTTGAAGCCACTGTGATATGACAGCATGAGAGATGCTTTTCCTTTTGGCTGGAGAGCATTGGTTCCCATCAATGTCAGCTTCTCACAAGACCAACATGCTACAGAATAAGGATGTTTTCTTCTTGGTAACATCTGACTTCTGTGCACATCACACAGTAAAGTTGTATCCTATATTAAAGTTCTTGACCTCCATGCCCTCAACAAAAAGGGAAACTACTCTAAATTTAAAAATTGGGTTCTAGAAAAATTGATGTAGAAATATGTATATTGAATATTATAACAAAGTCTAACGTTTTCCATAACACAATAATTTGGATCTAAGACTGCATGATGTCTTCGACAAAAATATTTCTAGAACTCATTAAATCGTGAATGTAATGACATTTATATCTAGAAACCAGAAAAATGATTAACAATTACACCTTTTGTCTGGTCCTCTATATACAATCTTGATACACAGAAAATTGTTATTTTTAAGTGAAGATTCCCAAAGGAAACATTTCCTCTCTTTATATATCATCAAAAGCAATAAAAAGTACAGATTAGTCTATTTTGATTATATTACTACATTACAGCTAGTTCATTTTAATTATCTAAATTTCAGGCTATTTCATTATAAAGTGTGCTATGGGATTCAGTCATCTAATTGTTAATAATATGTACATAATAATGAATTGTTGAACAAGGGAACAAATGAAATGAATGAATGAATGCATATTCAAATGACAGGCAAAAGAGTACACATCATGCAAAATTATATAGCTTGGGTCCCATAAGAAATAAACTTTATTCAGTACATAATGATAAGACATTCAAATCATTTTATTTTTACAACTAAAATAATCTGTTGCTAATGAAATTATTCATACTCATTATGAAGATATTATTAAAGGCAGGCACTAGGCAACTCTTCTACTTCACAGACAAACAAAATTATATGTTAGTGTTAAACATAAAGGTACAAGTTAGGAACAGTAGGCAGAGAAAACACCTATAAATTTATTTGCTGAAGTTAATGTGAAATGAATTTTATTATGTAAGAAGATGTGTTTATTTCACAGAAGTGCTTACCATTTACCAACACTGAAAATTGAGTAGCTATTTTTTTTTTCATTAAGACAAGGCAGCTTTGGGCGATACAGATATATGTAGGTATCTTAGTGTGAATAATCATATTCATGTAAAGGTTATTGAGGAAACATATCTCAGAAGATGAAACAAGAGAAAAGTGGGAAGATTCTTTGTTTTTGTTTCTCAATGCTAAGGATTTAGTTCAGGGATTTACACTTGGTAGACCAGAGTCTACAAAGGGTTGACATTCCCATCCCAAACATTCCTACTTTAATCACCAAATCTAGGATGAATGTACTCATGATATGGAACTCAGCAGTCCTGTTCGTTCCTTTCTCTTGATTTTCCTTTATAATTTTATGTTTGTAAATACAATGTAACCAGTACAGTTTTATCTTTTCTAAAAAAGGAGGAAAAAAAAAAAAACTATAAGCAGGGGCTGGAGAGATGGCTCAGTGCTTAAAAGCACTGACTACTCTTCCAGGGGACCTGGTTCAATTCCCAGCACCCACATGGCAGCTCATACCTGTCTGTAATTCCACTTCTAGGGGATCTGACACCCTGACACAGACACATCTGCAGGCAAAACACTAATTCTCATAAATTTTTTTAAAGCTACAAAAGACAAACAATATAGTTATCTTGTGGTGTCTCAGAGTCTACCAAGAGAATTGAGAGAGAAGCTAACAAATTGACAATCCTCACACTCCTCCTTAGGAGTAGTGTATGAAAAGTTAATAAAAACTTGGTCTTCTAGGAGAAAAAGCCCCAATTTGTTGCATTTGCTGAGTTGTGTGGTATAAAATGTACCACAAGGCCAATTTCAAGCTAATAGAATGATGTCACTGAAAAAAATTGAAGACATGTGTGCTACATTACTGCCATGCAGATATAATATAAATATCACTAAGAGAAGTGAAATTATCAAAATGTAATGATATTATGATGAAATGGTAGGTTTAACATATAAATTTGTTCAATGTCATTTCAATATGAATTTATGCAATTATTTTAAAAATATCTTTGCTTAAAGATAGGCTGTGTTTCAGAGGTTTCTAATAATTTAAGCCAGTTCTTAGGAACTAGTACAGGATGATTACAATATAATGTTGCCCTTATCCCAAGGAGACCAATGATTGCATTTTTGTCTTTGCATATTATACCTAGATGGGTTTTAACATATTAGATACACGAAAGCCATTGAGTTAATGAGATATAGAAGGATAGGCAGAACATCTACATCTTTATTATTTGTGATGCTATTTGAGAGCACAAATTTCTTGGATGGGGAAGCTACAGAGTCATTAGTGTGTTTCTGGGTGTAGGGGAAAGGCGTTTTTTTAAAAAGGTACTCTCTTAAAGGATGGGTAGATTGCTTGAAGTCTGACAACTTCAGTTCTGGTCATACCAGTTCTGACTTTTTCAACCTGGGTCTCTGTGTCTTGCACCTCTGCTAATTCAGCTGCTGTCAACTGAAATACCAAGACAGTCCAGGTGATGAATAGTTTAAGTGTTTAATAGTTCAACCTGCATCTGAGAATCAGGTTCACTAATCCATTTTTCAAGAAACAAAACAACCTTTTGTTACATTGAAGTTAAGTGTAATGAAAAAGCACCCTGGCTTTTCTAAGAAATCGGCAGGGAACACAGAACTGCCTCCTTTATTATCGGAAATGACATCATTGGTTTTGAAGAAGTTGCTCAGTCCCAGGCATTGTCATTCATCACTTTCACACCAATGGCTACTGTCAAGGAAGTGTGGCCATCAAGTAATCTAGTAATTTCCATATTAAACTGGTGGAGCTAAAAAATGGTGACTGTTGTATGCATATTTGTTAAACAAAAATAAAATGAATACGCAAATCAATAGGCACATGAAATAATTAACCCAAGAGCATATCAGAAATGATCTTTTAATAATTCATTTCCTGTTCTCTGATAAAACTTTCAGATTAAGATAAAATTTGGCCGGGTGGCTATGGCACACACCTTTAATCCCAGCACTCGGGAGGCAGAGCCAGGTGGATCTCTGTGAGTTCGAGGCCAGCCTGGTCTACAGAGTGAGATCCAGGACAGACACTGAAACAACACAGAGAAACCCTGTCTCAAAAATAAATAAATAAATAAATAAATAAATAAACAAATAAATAAATAAAATTTGGAAATTTTAAAATAAAAATAGAACCTTTAATCCTGTAAGTGGCATATTATTTGATCAATATATGCCTCAGAAGTTAGGGCAGGAACTCAAACAGCAGGAACCAGAAGGCAGGAGCTGATGCAAATCCCATGGGTGAGGCTTGCTTACTGGTTGGCTCCTTATGGCTTGCTCAGTCAGCTTTCTTATAGTACCCAGGAACACCCAACCTCAGGGTGGCACCACCTACATTGAGCTGGGCCCTCCTTCATCAATCATCAATCAAGAAAATGCCTCACAGGCCAACCTGGTGGGGGAGATTTTCTCAATGGAGGTTTTCCTTTCCAAAATTACTCCAGTTTGTATCAAGTCGACATAAAACTAGATAGCACAACGAAGCTAAGTGAGTGTGCATCTACGTGAAACTTAATATGGTGTTCTTTGAAGTACAGAAAGAGCAAACCCAATTCCTATTTTTAAAGATTCATGAGGCATTTGTTTACACAGTAATCTCCATTGTGTGTGACCCTTCAACTTATCAACATAAAAATAAAATAGAAAATATCTCTATGATGGCTACTGCCTCAGCGAAAATGCAAAATGATCTGTCAGGTTGATTTGTCTGAAAGCTGAGAAATGCTTAGATAGATGGAACTTGAGTTTCAATATGAAAAAGGGGGGTGGTGATAAAAAATGACAATGGGATTTGTTACTATTTTATCAAGGAAAAATATTTAAGTGTTTGTAGCAGATAAGATTAACTCTTCCTCATTGCATTCATATTAGATATGTAATATAATAATTGCTCCTCTGAAACAATGAATTATTAAATGTTATATAAATGACCTACCTCTACAAAATTTTCAGTGTATCTGAAAATTCCAATTGGAATCAGAAGAGGATTTTAGAAAAAGTGTTTGGGAAAGACAATGATAATAGCCAATTCTGTCAATTTCATATGAGAAGTTTTCCAGTAAAAAGAGTGACAGTTTAGACAACTTGGGGAAAAACTAATGAAAGCCATCAGGTTCTGGGTGGAAAGGCAGCATAGAAACAAAGTAAACCTATCATTATCTCTACATGAGATGATATTGAGAATACAGGCAGATTATTTGAAGCATAGATTCTTTATGTTTTGGTTTGTTTGGGTTTGGGTTTTGAGACAATGTACCACTCCATAGCTCTGAATGACCTGCAACTCATTATGAATGCTAGATTGAAACTCCTGAAATTGTAATCCAGTCTGGCCTCAAAGGCATGAGAGTCATCTTTACACACACCTCCAAGTGCCATACTATGCTTTCTTAAGGAGATTAAAGTCAGAGGACTTGGGGAAAAGAGATATAAAACTTAAGTTTGGTTACAAAGGAAGCTAAACCTTAGGGTACTCTCATACTTAGACAGGTATGCTATGAACTGACAATGTTTCTTCTAAAGTCATCCAATTTGTGCAACCTTGGCTTAGTTTTGTCTATTATTTAAATTAATACTAGTTAATTGTAAAATATGTGCCTCACATCATGATTTGAATTTACTCTGTGTTTAGCATCTATTTCCGCATGGTTCCAGAACGATGCTGCTAGATAATTAGAGGCTTTATTTGATTGCCAGCCAACCTTGGGGGCTGAGATAAGGGCTCATTTTTGTAATTCCAGTTTTTGCCTGAAACCTTTCAATAATAAATGCATTCTATAACTTTAGATTGAGAAAAAATAATTACATTTGGAAATGCCCCAAATTTTCAAGTTAGTTAACTAAAGTTTACTGACATATCAGCTTTGGTCTGTTGACAAATTGTTGTTCTTCCAAGTTGTTGGTTTTTTGAGAGAAATACATAATTTTGAGATAGAGTATCTTCCAAATAGGTTCAGTGTGGGGACAGTGGTAAGGTAGGTGTATTCATTACCTTTCTGTTGTTGATAACAAAATATCAGACATTAAATAGAGGAATTATAATTTTTATTACAGTTTCAGAAGGTTCAGTATGTCAATACTTGAGCAGAATATCATGGAGAATAGAACATGGAGGTGGAGGAGAGCTGAATTAAGACCAGTGCGGGGTCCATCAAGAGATAACACACTCACAAGGTTCTACCCCAGTTACCTACTTTATCCAGCTCAGTTCTACCTCCTCTTTCTAGAACTATCAAAACGGGTGCCACCCTCTGAGGAAGGGGTACTCAAATCATGAGCCAGTGAGGGATGTTACATATCCCAGTCCAAGCATCAGGAATCTTCACACTCCTTTCTTAGCACACGTGGGTCTGACTCACCTTCTATTACCTACACCTTCAGGATGGGTAAACTGCTTTCCTAGGAGCTGATCTAATGCTGAACTTCTGCCAGGGACCTAATTCCACAGAGATTATAGACCACTAGAAGGCAAGATTTATTTTTTTTTTCTTTATGTCTCTCCCCTTACCATGAGACTCAATACCCAGATGCAGCATTGTAAAGTGGTCAACAGCCATAGCCTCAAATCACAGTGTCATTTCCCTAGTGGTTCTGTGTCTATAACAGCTTTTATAAGCTTCAGGGTACTTTGGAAAGTAGGAGTAATTAAATAATTCATTGACCTTACCATTTTCTCATTATCTATTATCTTCCAGTACCCCTGTACCCAATTTTACTTTCCTAGACCATTTAAAGGCCATGATTATGATGGTTAGTTTTGACTGTTGGCTCGATGATTACAATGCAGAACCACCTGGGATGGGAATCTGAGTGAGGCCTTGCCTAGATTACATTGGACTATGGCCCTGTCTGTGAAATATTTTCTTAATTGGGTTAGTTGATGTAGGGAAACCCACTCTGAATGTCTGTCTTAAGCACTATTTCATCGGCTGGGCTTTGCACTAAATGAAACGTAGAGAGCAAGCCAGCACTAGATTGTATGCTAACCCTCTGTTCACTGCTCTTGTCTATGGATATAATGTGACTAGTTTTTTTTTCCTATGCCCGTTGCTGTTCTCCCTTTCTATAACAGAATGTAACATGAAGTCGTGAGCCCAATAAGCCCTTGCTCCCTTATGTTGCTGTGGGGGAATACTTTACTAGAGGAATTGGTAAAGAAACTAAGATGGCAAGGCTCCTTGTTTTCCAAACCTTTTAATACTCTTGACCTCTTTCTTGTCAAAGTATCCAACAGAATAAACACCAATTCTTTGCCCACTCCATACCAGCAATTAAGTAGCTAGTCATGGAAAGAAGAATAAATATAATTATAGTGTTAATTTGCACTTTAAATATGACCATAATCTTGAATGTTCAGTCAATATTGTCTAACAGTTACAGCCACATATAAAAGAAAAATAAACATTGATCACTAACTTTGGATAACCACTTACCTTCTTTTCCCACCTTCAAATACTCACTACTTTCTTGTGCAAGCCATTATAGTGTGATGGCGACCTTCCCTTGAACCGGTCATCTTCCCAGATTCAAAAGAACTAGTGTCTACACTCCTCTCTGCTCTTGCTTTGCTTAGCAAGACTGAACTGTGTCTCCCTTGATTTACTAGGTTTGTGCCATCTTGTCTACCAATAGGACTACATGCTTATATTCTTTCATTTTATTTTCTGCATGGTTAATTTCCCCTCTACGGTATTATTTCTAGAAATTGTAGTATGTCACAAGTTTGTAACCAAAACAAGCCAAATGATCAAAGCAATGAAAGGTCTTTCAAACGTTTTATTCCCTTCTAGTTATTATCCAGAATTTTCTCTCCACTTATAAGAAAAACAATCCCAAACCAACATTCACTCTGTTCGGTCTTTAAATACTTTGTCCATTTTTAGCCCCTTTCCATGGAAGTAATTTTATTGTTGCTATTTATTTATTTCCATTATCAGCTCAGGGCAGGGTTAATAGTTCCCAACTTCTATAAAACTTATCTACTATTAGCTAATGTAAGCCATCTCACCTTTTTTACTCATAGTTTCTCATTCTAGATGACCAATCTCCATGTGTAACTTGTGTCAAGTTTTGTCTTCAGCGTGTTTTCACTTGGAGCTAGCTTTATTAGTAACACTTTAACCTGAGTATGCACAAAGCCATTCCCCACACTACTGATGTGTTAGCCCCTTTGTCACCTCTTTCTACATCCTCAAAGCCACAGCCTAACATGTTAGTGTTCCTAATTTTTTCACGGAACTTCTCGCTCTTTTGTGTTAATTGTTCAACTGTTTATAATTCTATTTCCCTGTATCCAATTATGAATAAACTCTAGGAAATGATGACATTTGATTGCCTTTCTGAAAAGCCTTGCCAGCAAAAAAAAAGCTCAGAGTTGATATTCCAGTAATCCATTTCCTAAACAGCACTTAACAGATTCTGTGGCATAAAGGAAGTGATAGTCGCATTGCAGAGCACATGGCCAGCCACAGAACACCTGCTGCGCTTCAGTGACTTCCACTCATTAAACATGAGTCAGTAAAGTTGATTCCAATTAGTCTTATTAGTGTGTTAAATCTCACAGATAAAATACTTGCATTTTTACAGTTTAAACATATTTAATACTACACCAGTAGATATTTTTATATAGTTGAACATTTTACAATTTCTAAAATCGAATCACAGAGTGCTTTCACCTACTGGTGGGATTGAACCTATTCATGTTCTCTGACTAATCAACCATCCCAACTATAAGGGCAACTTCCATGAGCTAAATTAAAATCAGAGACCTTATCACTAGACCTAGATTCATTTAATTTAAGCCTATTATTAAACCTCCCTCTTTTAAAAAATGTATGACTTGAAGGAAATCTCATTAAATCTCATGGAAAGGCTAAAGTCAGCTCTGACTGCAGAGCCAACCAGAAATGAGAACCTTAGAAATGTGTGTGATGAAGTTTAAATTACAAGTGATAAGAGAATAAAACCAAAAACTCTAACAGGAGTGATTCTCTTATATATTTTAATCTCTTTGTCAAAATCCCTGTGTACATATACTAATACATATATTAATGTATACATACTAAATAGCAAAGCACATATACAAATCTGCAAAGGGCAAAAATGTATCAATCTTACAGCCCTATATATATATATATATGTGTGTGTGTGTGTGTGTGTGTGTGTGTGTGTGTGTGTATGTATATATATATATATATATATACATATGTATATGTATATATTAAAGTGTATGAAACGTGAATAACGAGAAGATGCCACAAAATCTTTTCCAAGCCCTACTTGCACTAATCAAAATCAAAAGTCCACACTGACATTGAGATTTAACCATGCCTGAAAGTCATTAAAACTTATAGTAGATATCATAAGGAAATCTGTAGGAACTGTGTAAAACCTCCTGGATTCTACTTTCCTCAGCAGCAATTGGCTACCTCTAGTTCTTCATCTAGATTGGGCCCATTTGTAATTTCTCCTGTACACATTGTAACATCAACAATTGTCATACTGGTCTCATTTTGACAATTATATTGTTGAAATTTCGTTAGTATATTTCCTCTGTCATGCCTAAGAGACACTATCTTGTGATGTATCCTGACCCTCTGGCTCTTAAAATCTTTATGTTCCTTAGCCTATAATTTTCCCTAGCCTTAGGTATAAGTGTTGAGTTGCAGATGAATCTGTGGGGGTGAACAAACTCTTGCAATGGATATTGAATCTCTAATGGTTAGCCCTGGATACATAGGCATATATTCACATGCAAGAATTATTTATTTATGTGATACATTTATTAATTTTATTACTAAATTAAAGAAGAGATTATTAATTTGTAAGGGTGCATGGCAAGAATGTGAGAAGAGGAGAGGAAGTCAGGAGGGTATAAATTCTACAGATATACTGCTCATCAATGAACGCCTTCAAAAAATATTTTGCTCATTGTTGACAAAACTGTGGGGTAATGGGAACACTCATTCATTGCTAGTAGAAGTATAAATTTTTACAACCACTATAGAAATAAGTATGGTGGTTCCTCAGGAAGATGGTAATAGATTTGACTCAAGACCTACCTATACAAGTCTTTAGCCAAATACCCAAAGGATTCTACATCCTACTACAGAGTCACTTGCTCAATCATGTTCCTTGCTGCTCTAGTTATAACATCCAGAAATTGGAAACAGCCTAGATATTCATCAATAGATGAATGGATAAAGAAAATGTGATACACTTGCACAATGGAATATTATTCAGATGTTAAAAAAATCATAAAATTCTCAGGTAAATGGATGAAACTAGGAGAACAAACAAACACAGACCCAAAATGACAAATATGATATGAATTCTCTTATATGTGGATTTTAGCTTTTAAGCCTTTGTTAGGCATTATACAACCTGAATAACCACAGAGGTTAGGTATGGAGTAAAAAACTAAGAAGGAGTGAAGGATAACCCAAGAAAGAGGAAATAGAATATATAATTAAGGAGAAACTGGAGCCTGGGATAGGAGGATTAAATGAAGAAGGTGAGAGAAAAAGGGGTTAGCGGAGGGAATGTGAAGAAGGACAGGTAACACTGAGGGCCATTTGAGGCGTCATATGAAAAAACCAGTACTGAATAAGATATATATATATATATATATATATATATATATATATATATATATATATATGAAAGAAATGTAAACGAAATCAAAGAACAAGGGAGACAAAGCCCAAGTGAAAACTTCAAGTGCCAGGAATGGGTTATATATAATTGGCAAAAGGGGTCTATGGAACTCCCAGACAACTAAGACTATTGCCAAAACTATTGGTTTATCTCCAGAAACTAAGGGTAAAGCCCCATTGCTGAAGAAAACACCTATATATCTCATTGAACATGGAGAAGTTGAGTCGGTACTACTTAGACCCGCTCTATGCCCCCCCCCACCCCTGCCTCACTGACTAATGTTCATGATACTGGAATATACGCTGCATGGCTTCTGGGGGGGAAAGATAAACACCAAGTCTGTTCCAAACCCTTTGATCTATACTGGTGCCTGAATGAAACACGACGGCAGTAGTGGCACAAATGTGGGAGTAACCAACCACCACCTGATTGGACTTAAGACCCACTTCATGAGATGACACCCATCCTTGACTACTCGTGTGTCCAAAAACCTGAGAGTGGATACTTAGTGTACCTAGGAAAAAATCAACTACTACTGTTCTGCTAAAAGAACATAGCAATAAAATGACTCCTAAGAACATTTTGCTATACCCATAAATCAGTCTCTCTCACTCAGTCATCATCAGAGGAGCCTTATCCTGCAGGAGATGAGAACTAGTAGAAGTGCTTACAGTTGAACAGTGTATAGAAACTGAGAGACCTTAGAACACTCAGTCCTAAATGGGATGTCTTCATCAAACCACTCCCCTCAGAGCTCAAGGAGTTATTCACAACAGGAGATAGAAGAGTATTAAGATCCAGAGGGGATGGACAACACCAAGGAGATAGTGTATTCCAGGCACAACAGGACTGACAGAAGAATTAACTCACAGAGACTGTGGCATTATGTACAGGGCCTGCACAGATCCAAACCAGAATGGGTCCCAACTCTACGACTGGAAAGTAAACATGAACCCCGTTCCCAGATAAGAAGTTATCTCCAGCTGACAGCTGCTTACAAATACATAAACCACACTTGTGGGTAGAGCTCATGCCCAGCAGTACATGACCAAAGCAAAACAAACTCAGTTGTGTTTTTGCAGATTTTCTTTGTCATATCCTGTTTTGTTGGATACCTTTTTTTTTCACCATTCTTTTGTTTACATATTATGGTTCCCAATTTTTTGTTTGTACGGGTTTTATTTTTGTGTGTGTGTGTGTGTGTGTGTGTGTGTGTGTGTGTTTCTCTCTGTGTGTATTTTGTACTTTTTCACTATTTTGTTTATTTATTTACTTCTGGCTTGTTTGCTTTTTTTTTATTTGCCTGTTTGTTTTCTAAAGACAGAGAAAAAGAAAGCATGGAGTAGGATGGTTGGTGTGGTGAGGTGGGAAGGTTAGGAGAGGAGATGTGGGAGCAGAAACAGTAATCATAATATAGTCTATGAATTTGCAATTAAAATTTAAAATAAAAAAGATTACTAAACTGAATATTTTCTTAACTTTGTCTGAATTAAAATGGTGCAATCAAATACTAGATTTATTCCTCTATTAGTAAATGCAGATAACAGAAATAGGCTTACTTCATGTTAGAAGAACCCTTAAGTACTCTAATACCTACTAAATCAAATGTGCTTGTAGAAAAAAAAATAGTCCTTACTTAGTGTATATTAGTCTGGTCTAAGAACATGTGTAACCAAATGCCACCGACTGTGTTGCTTCGTAACATTCCTTTATATAGGCCAACATTCTACTGGGCAGTATGGTGAGCAGAATATGTGCATAACAGCTAATAAAGTAACATACACTGGCCGACTTACCCTTGAGTTAACCACTTCCAGTGAGATGTTCTGTGGCGGAGCGCCCGGTACTGAAAGGAATCAAACAAGGTGTGAAGGTTAGTTACTGCCAAAGGCTTGAGAAAAGAAATTCCAGCCCACTGACAAAAAGAGAAAGTATCTTGTTTCTCAGATTTCATAATGAAAATTTAGTAAGATAATGCCAGCCGGTGGCCCTTCTCAATTTTCCTAGAGAGAGGAGAAATAAACATTTGTTTATTTGTGTCTCATGGGGTGGGTCAGTTAGTTATCCATCTATGCAGCCCTCAAAATTATTTTGCAAAAGAGCACCAGCTGTGGCAGCAAATACTGCCATCTAATTACAGCTCTGTGATAACCTTGCCGGCAGAACCTATGAAAACACAGGAGAGATTTTCTAGAGTGGCTTTTAAGGATTATCATACTGTGCTTTTCAGGATCTGCATGGTTTTATGGTGGAATATATCATTGTAATAGGCACCTGGGTTGCTTAATTCCTATAATGCAATCGTTATTGTCTCCTAGAGAGTGAACAAAAGGAAATGAGTCCTCACTTTTTTTTTTTTTAGCTATTTATAATAAAACTTATATGCCATAGAAGCAACCAGGTTCCCTGATAGTGTTTGGCCCATTGATTCTATTAACAAAAGACAGTTCATTTTTCTTTGGGCATTTTCAAGCTATTTTATTATTTTTTCTATATTTAAAATTTCTTTAACATTTATGGTAAAAAGAATATATACAGCTCCCTGTTGATAGTTGTAATGAAGATGTACTGTATCCAGAGGGTAAGTCTCTTGCCGTGCAAGCAATTTGAAGACAACCGTTGAATGGATAGCTGTTATGTGTCCAGAAAGGTTCTAGATGTCAGAGTTGAATTGCAAATAAATAAAGCTCCTTATACACCATAGGTTCAGAAACAGAATTCAATAACCTCTTAGCTTCGTTCATTTATTAAATAAATCATCCTTATTTTTTCTCATGACACATTGGTGAGTGAGATACACTACTTGTGCATTTTCACAACTCCCTGGGCCATTCTGTGGCCACGCTTCCTCTTCTTTCCATGTAAACTGGATGGTATCCTTAGTTTTTTACTTAATACAGCAACTGACTCTGAATTTAGTTATATCTTATACTGATTTTTGCCTGACAATTATTCACCATCAGGGCATGCTGTATTCCTGGCTAATTTCTGTCTTCTTGAAACTGACAACCAATTAATATGTATTGAATCAGTGACTGAATGAGAAATGAAGACCTATTTAAGGATTGGTTTCTAGATCTTTATTAGCATGATGGAAATTGCAGTAATTTGTTTTGCTTTGATTTAAACTTCTTATCTTAGTGCTTGGTAGAGATTGTAGCCAGTGTATTCTGTGATAAAATATGAAGCGTGTATTAATGAATTAAGTCACTAAGCAATCTTTAATAATACTCCTTTATTTAGTGAACACCTCAGATGTTTCAGTTAATACTATGACTTTTAACTGAGCATAAAATCCCACTTTCATGTGGCCAAATGTTTTCCAAATTTTAATGTTATATCATCAATACAGGATACTGTTAGGTTTATGTGCAAATTCATGAAGCAGATGCTGAAACAGTAGATTAATGTATAGAAATGTTATGACAGTGTAATAAAAGTCATTTTAAATTCACGAGTTTATATACAAATTTTGCATTTCCAGTGTTTAAACTGAAGTATAAGTTGAAATTTATTATATATTAATTTGTTTTACTTAATTTGACTGGTTGTAACTAACATACTTATGACAGCAATTGCATTTTCAACTTTCACCTTTAGTGAAAATTAAAGTATAACATTACCTCACATAATTTCAAGAACTTCAGAAATATATTTTATTTTAAAACCAAACTTGGGAAACTATCTCAGTTATGGTTTGAATCTGTAGCAACTACCAATGATACAATTTTGGAGGAAAGACAGAGTGTGTTACATATCTTTATTTAGTTGGGAGCATGTTTGTAAGTAATGTGATATCTTCAAATGCCACTTTTTTAAGAGTAGCTAATTTCCAGTTTCTAGTATGCCAAAAACAGACTAAGGAGATCAATAGGTATACCTACCACAATTTTAGAGGCATCAAAATTATAAAGTCTTTACTTTGATTGTGTTGACATATTTTGTCACTTTTCCTACAATAGAAAACTCTCTTACTTTCCATTGACAGCATACTGGCTATTTTGTTGCAGGCAAGTAGAAAATTCTGTTCCAGTATTTCAGTTATCCGTCAACAATAGATAGGATCGGATGCTGAGTAGAAGTGAACACATTACATGCCCCCATGCCTCTTCTTGATCTTCCATAGTTCCATAGAGTGATAGGGACATGTTTATCTTCCAAATGTTAAGATACCACCACCAACACATTACTAAACTGATCAGAGATCGTCAAATACTCCTTTCAATATGGTAGAGCCTACTGCTGTATACACATTACGATGAGGGTAGATTAGATTCCCAAACTTCTTAAGTCCTCAATAACTGAGGCATTTGAATTTAATCCCTGAGAAATACATGCTGTCATGTTAAAAAAAAATTCAGTGACTAAAGTAACTCATGATTGAATGTATCCCTTTTAAAAACATACTAATTGAGATATTTTTCACCAAGTGAGAAATACTTCCATACTAAATCCCGCCTCTTTACTTCTTAGATCATATGACTTGACTCTGCTATCATTTTGTTGTTGTTGTTATTGTTGTTGTTAGTTGGTTGGTTGGTTGGTTGGCTGTTTTTTGTTTTGTCATTTAAGTTTGTCCCTGTGTATCTAGCATGGCCCCAAACTCACTATCTTCAAATCTCCACCTCCAAAGTGTGGTGGTATTGTGTTCCCCGAAATATTGTGTACCCTAATAAACTTATCTGGGGTCAGAGACAAAACAGCCACAATAATAAACATAGAGGATAGGCAGTGGTAGCACACGCCTTTAATCCTAGCATTCCAGAGGCAGAAATCCATCTGTTCAAGGACACAGCCAAGCTTGGTGACTCACACCTTTAATCCCAGAAAGCGAGCCCTTAATCCCAGGGAGTGATGGCAAAAACAGAAAGATATATAAGGCATGGAGACCAGAAACTAACAGCATTTGGCTGGTTAAGCATTTGGCTGGTTAAGCTTTCAGGCTTTCGAGCAGCAGTTCAGCTGAGATTCATTTTGGATAAGAACTCAGAGGCTTCCAGTCTGAGGAAATAGGATCAGCTGAGGGACTGGCGAGGTGAGGTGGCTGTGGTTTGTTCTGCTTCTCTGATCGTCCAACGTTCACCCCAATACCTGGCTCAGGTTTGATTTTATTAATAAGACCTTCTAAGATTCCTGCTATATCCAAAGTTCTGGAATTACAGGCACATATCACATACCCCTGTTTCTGATGTGTTCTTTTAACTTAGTTTTGTAATTTATAAAGAAGGAAGCATTATAAAAATGACAGGAAAAGTAGATGGTGGCTTGCATCAGAAAGTATGCATAAATACTAGTTATAACAATAATGACCATAAATAAATGTTTAGTTTGACCATAAAATTTTAATTTTATTTCTGCTCTTGGAGGTAGAACTGGAGAGACTTATTAGTTCATTCAGAACAATTGATAAGGACCATTTAATGCCAGTCTTTCAAAAAGATCTTTTGGGAAAAAGTGCATAACTACATAGTACTAGTACTTAAATTATTTGAATATGTGAGAGATGTGGATCATTGCTAACCAATGGCATTTTAAGGTGAGAAATTTGAATGAAAAAGTACACCTCTAATCCAGAAAATATATTAAAATAAATCTAAATTATAAATTTCAGCTATTCTTGAAAATAGTATTTATAAGCAATTTAGCACACCTTGAAAATCATTTGGATAATGAGTTTACAAAATAAATTTCTCACATCTAATTTTGTCATACATTTTTGTTTGTGTCAGTATAAATTATTATGGGATAGATTACTTCAACTATAACCTCAGTAAAACACAGTGCATATTAAATCAGTTGTCCCCAAAATGAGAAATCCTACAATTCACTTTTATATAAAAATCTTTGTAAAGTTTGGTGTGAAACTGTCTAATTAATGAAACACATCGTCCAAGTTGGTAGAAACATAGGTAGACATAACATTATCCTCCATGTCTAATGGAATAAAAATCAGAAACACATATTGGCATACAGAACATATATTAAAGAGATATGTGTCTCATTCATTATTTTAGTGTGTGCATAGACTAGTCTATTTGATTTTCACTTATAATACAAAATATCATAGGAGTTCAGTGCTGTGTGACTGAAGAACTGGAAACAGGAGAGCACTTCACATAACTTAATCCATCTATTTGTGTGTGATACATGACCTCAACCTGAATAGCTTCGGCAGAAAAGAGAAAACATTAGATGAAGTAGATAGAAGGGAACTGGGTAATTTCGAAGCTAAGAGCACAGGTTTTACTGGAAATTAAAGGAAGTGAGTTGATTATAAACGTGGTTATAGATAAGGTCAGGGTGCCCACACAGAAGTCCCTCATTTCTCTTATCAGTGCATCTGATAAAGAAAATTTTGTGCTTCTCCAACAATGATATTTACTTAGGGTTATAGTTACGGAGTTCCTTTTTAAGTGACAGACATTTTTTCTAGGCACTGCAGCATTTCTAGGAGATAATTCTTGGACTAATGAATAACAGTCTATCTTTCTCACTTATGACATTTAAAATCAAAGTGGAGAATCAGGCCACAGTATTACAGTTCAGAGTTTGAATGAAATCTACATAAATTATGTAAAATATTCATTTTCATTTGTTTTTCTTTTATTTTTATAATTATAAGCTATGAAGTAATTTATTCAGCCAGTGCATATTCTGTTCTGTCTTGAATAACAGAATCAGACGGTTGGGTAGAAGAATTACATTAAAATTAATACTGAAGTGGCCTAACAGTAAAACACCCTTTTGAGGAAAATTGCAAATGAGCATCACTTCTGTGTTCTCTTTGCTGTATCCTTAAAAACATGCATATCTTTCTTCATGCTATTGATATTCTGTGGAGTATCTACCTCAACACTTTCCCAGATTAAAGAATGTTAGGTCAAGAATCAGAAATTGAAGGCATTTTAATCCAAAATATCAATAATTTATAGAACTAAACATACTAACAGTGAATCCATGCTGGCTATGCCTGGCTCTTGATCTGTTTTAGTATTCATGGGAGCCATCTCTGCAATTCCACTCCTGCTTGAATCTCCACAGTCCCATTCCAAACCTTATACTAGCCTGTAACATTTATTAAATTTCCCAGGCTTTCATTATCATGTATTCCTTTGGTCTCCAGTTTCCTCTGACACTATTTGGTTAAACCCATTATCTTCATTAAGATTGCTTTGTCCCTTTTATTTCATTTGAAAAATATGCCTAATCTTCCTTTTTTTTTTTTTTAGGCAAGATAAAATGAAGGTGTTCATGTTCATGCTCACATCTAATATTTTAAGTGCATGTTTATTTATTTAGTAAAAATCCTTTGGGGATACATTCCAATTAATACATATATTTCATCAATTATACTTTAATCATCTGCAACATTTACAAATGACAAATGAAGGATATATACCATCTATATCAGTCCACTCACATAACAAATGTATTTGCTTTGAGCATATACAGAAATGAATAAATACATTCATAAGAATAATTATTGATCTCACAGTGTAGTCACAGTGTAGAAATTATCCATTAATCTCTCCTGATTCTGTGTATATATTAAAATCTCAAATTTAAATTTTACTGCAGTACTGTGAATAAGTTGCCTATATTTCTTAATTATGATAAAACAGTGCAAATAATATTAGTTTAAAAAACTTCAATACAGAATCCATAACACATATTGCAACCTTTTTTTTTCATTTCATAACAAATATGTGAATAAAATTTCACTGTTTATCACTTACCATCAGAAAGTGTAACCACGGTTATATCGTCGGTAGATACTCCTGGCCCATAACGATTATAAGCTAAGAACCGAAGAGTATATTCTGTGAATTTTTTCAGGCCTTCCAGTTTATAAGATAGTCCATCAACCTCTATATTCTGGAGACATAAAATGCCAGAATCATTATTAAGGAAGCACATTAAAATAGAAATGGCAGCCATTCTGTGCAATCAGTGAATTGGATGTTAGACACTTGCTCATAGAAGCAACTCTATCCCTTTAATGAATTGCTGTAAAACCATCCTTGTGTCACACACTCCCCTACTAAAGTCCAAACTACTCTGCAGACTCCGTGTTAAAACATCACCAGGCGATTTTTATAGTCATTAAGTTTCGATTTGTTTAACGCCGCCCAGAGCACTGAATAGTATGGGTTATTCCACTCAAATAGAAAGGACATTCCTGGGTCTCAAATTAAATAATTCACCAAGAAATCACAGATTGCTTGATGAAATATACCCACAGACACTGAAACTCTCCGACACTTTGCCAGAGATTTCGTGTCCCCCAAATGATGTGGTGTAGACTGAAACTATCGTTAGCACTTCACAGCTGCAGTGGGGAGCTACTGAAGGCAAAGGCCATTACAGAAACCAGAGCCAGTGCTTGCTAAAGGAGCTGTCATTTAGTTTTACACGATGATTCCCAGACTATCACTATCAACATTGGGCAATGTACCCCTTGAATTTTTTTTTTGACATGGACTGCAGAAAGGCTTGTATAAAATTGGATAGGGAATATAGCTTAAAATTAAGAGATAAGAGTGACATGGAAGCAGCCAAGAAAAAAAGAATTACTGATTACGTAAGATCAGTTCATCCAATACTGTCCTTAAAAGTAACTAAGAAGTAGACTTCAAATATTTCTAGTTAAATTTCTGGCAAATTTGTTTCAAATGACAATCCTGATTAGGCATTTTATACAGAATCATAAAAACTATTCTATGCTTGCTAATCTTTACAAACAATATCCGAAGACCATTTTCCTTTATCATTAACTTTTCTCTCTCTATATATTTGTATCTTTCCATATAAAAGTGATAATTTGGAAGAATCTTAATAGTCATGCATATGACTACTATACACATACATCATCAAATGTTATTATGTTTTACTTCTTTATCCACATACTTATTTACTATTACTCTCCTGAAAAAAGCATGCATCTCACTTTAGATTTCTATTAAAATTACTATTTAAAATATAAAAACCAAATAAGGTTGGAGAGAGTAAGCTTCTAAGAGTAAGTTGGGAAAACAGTTGATCACAGCGTGAGGGTGAAGAGAAGACAGAACAGCATAAAAATCTGAGAATGGAAAGAGCTGCTTGGAAAAGGCCACTAAACACAAAGCAGATCATTCATAGGTTGAGTAATGAAAAAGAATATCTCTGGGTATAGTATACGGCTACCCATCCTGGCCCAAGCAACTATAGTCAAAACCCAAACTAGTATTCTCGTTATGAACTTCACCCCATTGTCTTTTACCTCTTTCATCAGCACAGTGCAATGAAATGGTTTAAAATTTCAAGCAAAAAGTACTTGGAATCAACCAGCTATTCAATGATCATGTAAAAAGATGAACTGTTTCAGGATCTGGCAAGTGCCCTGACTTTGTCCCTGGAGACATCCAGGGTATAGAAGGCATGTGGCTCCTTTCTTTACTCACCTGTTCTTTTCCCGTGGACACTTCAGTACAGAGCAATCTATAACCTTGGACTGGACCATTTGCATAGGCAGGGGGTTCCCATGTAATAAGAATTGAGGTAGGTGAGGTAGATACAGCATGCAGGTTTTCTACTGGCCCTGGAACTTGCACTGTATATAAAAGAAATTGATGCAGATAAGACATGTTGCTTTCTCAAAACAAATATGTACTCTGTATAGGCAGAAAAAAATAAAGGATTCTGCACTGTTTCTAGAGCTGTATAAGACAATAATGTTAATATATAATAAGAAAGAACAGTAATGAAACTTTTGCAATCAGTTAATTTTGTTTCAAGGGAAAGATTATATAAATTGAATCGCTCATTTTGTTTTCTAGTTAATGTGAGAAAGAAGTAAGATTCTTAATCTAAACTCTTTTTTTTTTTCCGGAGCTGAGGACCGAACCCAGGGCCTTGTGCTTGCTAGGCTCTACCACTGAGCTAAATCCCCAACCCTAATATAAACTCTTAATCTAGAAATGTTTCCATTCTATCAGTAGGCTTTTGCATGTATATTGCTAATATCTACAGAAGGAAAAAGAAAAGACAATAGCATCTTTGATTATGATTCTTTATTCAAATAAACAACACACCTATGCACAATTCATCACATGGTCTTTAGGTCAGCAATTTAACGTGTAGCTGATTCTAGCTCTTTTAACTTTTTGTAAATGATTTCATTTTCAATTTACCTTTTCCATTTTCTCTCATTATTATTAATTAATCAGAAATAAATAATTTGTTTACTAATGAAATTAGATAGTACAGAACCATTATCCTTAATCAAAAACACTTCTGTTCAGTTGTGTTTGAAGAGTCAGAAATTTTCAGATTTCTATGTAAGTAAAAGCCAATATTTCTCTTTAGTTTTGCATTTAATATTTTGATGGGCAAGTAGATTCATACATTTTATGATCCATGATTCACTATTATCCTCAATTGTTTTGAGGTTCAAATATTTCCAGAGGTAACTGCAAAGTTTTTTTTTTTTAACCTTACATCATCTGTCCTTGTAACCCATCCCTTCATTTATTTGAACCCTTCTTTTTTTTCTGGCATAATATTTTCCTGATTTGGCCTTCATTTTAAAATCAGACCCTTTTCTAAATCTTTCTGGTTCTTTTTAGAAAGTAATGGTATTGAAAACAAAGGTTTTAATATGAAGTGTTTTCATTACTGCTTGAGTGTCAACACTGCTAGGTCCTTTTGTTGAACAGTGCTGAGAAACCTGCCTATAAGCATACACACACATACATTCATGTTATGTATCTGCATATATACACATGCATGAATAGCACATATTCCCTTTGTGTTCTTTACAGAGGTATTCCAGTCTGGTGAGCATTTGTCTATGATGGTGTTCTACTCTGTACACACAACTTACAGGACACTGCTGTCAATCAGAGGATGTCACTGCATGTCACTCTTTATTGTAATATAAATAGAATTGCATTTTTAAGAACTCCATGGGAAAAAAGGAAAGAAATATAACAAAACATGTCCCCTGATGCATAACTTCTTTGTCATAGATCAGCATTTTTAAGAATAGTAATAGAGCCGGGCGTTGGTGGCGCACGCCTTTAATCCCAGCACTCGGGAGGCAGAGGCAGGCGGATCTCTGTGAGTTCGAGGCCAGCCTGGGCTACCAAGTGAGCTCCAGGAAAGGCGCAAAGCTACACAGAGAAACCCTGTCTCGAAAAACAAACAAACAAAAAAAAAGAATAGTAATAGAAACAAAAGTTACATATGCTTTTATGAGTACTTAAATATTTATATGAACAATGGAAATATTCAAGACTATTTCTCTCTGCATTACAATCTGTTACTCCTCAAATGAAAAAAGAGGAAGATGGGAGCTAACCACTAGAACTAGTGATTTGGTTAAGACATGTGCTAAACATGCAATGGTTAAGATTTTGAGACAGATTTTAAGGACCCCAGTCTTGGTTTCCCAGGGTAAATCTAGGAACCTAGGAGACTAACATGTATGTAATAGAATAGAAGAGCAAATGATTAGTTACTGCTCAGTTGTCTTATAATGGGTTGGAAGGAAATAATCCAAATGCATACTGTTTCAGTGAGCATATTTTTTTAAACGAGTTTTGCTTTCACCTCACTCATTAGATGGTAGGTGACACCTTTGCAGAAAAACAGAGTATTAACAGTGAGTGCTATACATATTCTGGGATAAGCAATGTGGCATGAGTAGTTATGAATGACTCCTCTTGTCCAGAGTAAAGCATGCGACAAGAGCAAACTGAGAAGTCTTTCCAGCAGGACAGGCTGTGCAGCAAAAAGAGAGGGAAGATGAATACCATGTATCACTCATTGAAGACAATCATTGAGTTTATAGGAAGACAAAAAAATCATTGAGGCTTGGGAACCAGGAAGATGAGCTATGCCAAATTCATAGCCATTTCCAGCAGGTATCATAAAGAATTACATTGTAGGGTTATATACAGCTCATGGTTGTGAATCCCTGAGAATGATATGAGGTTACTCTTCTAGATGATCTTAGTGGCTGCTACTTGGTGTCATAGGATTTCCAGTGAAAATACTCAAAATACTATCTAGATTCTCTAATAATGGAAACAACTATCTTTTCAACAAGTTATGCACAAAGCTTGATACATAGGAATTGTTTTAGAAATTTGTGTCACATGAGTATCTTCAGGTAAAATTACCAATCCTATCATTAGTGAATAACCTAAAGCATTTTATATAGTGCAGTCATTATTTATTAGCGAATACAAGTGATTAGTTAATACGTGATCACTGATATCTTTAGAAACATGATGAGAATAAGGTTGGAATATGTAACTATGTGTGCATTTGAGCCTGTGTGCTTTGTAATTGATATTTATGTATTTTAAATGCTGTTGATTATGGAACATCATGTCACTAATACCCTAATTTGGATCTAGTTGCCATGGGTAGTGCCAGCCGTTATCATTTATTCAACAGTTGTATTTGTCTATGTTGCTAATGGTCATTGGATACTGTTCAGGAAAAACATAGGTATAGATTTTCAGAAGAATTCCAAGCAGATATAACAGACACCAGAAGTGCCAAAGACAATTCAGAACATTAGGTTCAAGTGCTTGACTTACTGCCAGATAATGGAGAACATTTACTTTGCTTGGGTGAAGTCTCAATACTAAGTTTTTTTCCCTTAAAATATAATGTATGGTTTTATAACATGGAAAGAATTTAATTGATACTCTCATTTATTAAAATTAAAACATCATAGCCATATATATTTGAATATACTTATATATCAAAGATTAAACATAGTTTTCAATGAAATTCCAAAACTCTGATTGAGATTAAAACACTGGGTTTAAGACTTCTTTCTAAATAGCTCCTTCCCTCAGGTCAAGACACTGGGATTCAGTTAAGTTTTAGGTGCTTATTCTTCATAAAAGTGCTATAAATTCAGATTCAAAAATTTTGTAGCATTTTCCGTTTGAATTGTAGCCCTATTTATATATGTGGATAATATATTGTTTCATATTAATTATGGGTGTATATTTATATATACATGAGTATGTATACATACAAACAATTATACTTGTATT
The DNA here is from genome assembly GCA_902168425.1 of Peromyscus attwateri. Classification (NCBI taxonomy): domain Eukaryota; kingdom Metazoa; phylum Chordata; class Mammalia; order Rodentia; family Cricetidae; genus Peromyscus; species Peromyscus attwateri. The sequence continues at coordinate 2,329 of CABHPP010146739.1, read as the reverse complement.
CAGGTACTTATCTAGAAAATATGTTGAAATGAAATTTATGTGGTATAACATATGTGATATGTGCATATGAGTTGCACAGAAGAGAAAAACTAAAAGGAATTCTCACAAATGTTCAAAAACCAGTAGTAGATGTGAAATCAATACAGTTAACAGCTTCAGCCTTCCATTTCATTACATTTTAGTATGTCAGTCAAGAAACTTAATGGGTTTAACTGCTCATCACTTCCAAGATGTGTTTAATAGCCTCTACTGATCCCCTCGGACAATAATTTAGTGGCAAACTACATCTAATTTCTCTCCATCTCAGTTTGAGTTACCTATTTCTTCAAATAACAAAATGACTTCAGGATAGAGGAATAATCTATGCAAGTAACTCATCAATCAATGTCAGTCCAACTGACTACATTTTAAATTTTCAAAATTGCATTTCAGTAGAAATTCTTTGTAACACCTGTGTCTAAGGACAAGTTAGATAGTTAAAGCAGTAAATGAAATCTATTAGATGTCACTGTTTGCATTGAGGACAGAAATTTGTGGGTATATATGGTTATGTTTTATATGATAACAGAGCATATTATAATAAGACCTTGTTATATATTAACCTTGAAATGACACATTAGTCAAATCCTTATGAGCATTTGCTTTCATGTATGTATGCTCACCACATGTGGACCTGCTACCCTTAGATGTCAGAAGAGAGTGTTCAATCTCCTGGAATTTGGAGTTACATGAGTTTGTGATCTACCATGTAAGTGTTATGTACTAAACCCGTGTCCTCTACAAGAGCAATGGATGCTCTCAACATCTAAGCCATTTCTTCAGACCCATATTCAACTTTTAATCAAAGACTAGTGTTTATAAAGTTGGTATGTTTTTATAGTGGGTCCTTTTCACATTTTTCAATTACGAGCATTTTAAGAGAATTGTGGTTCATATTGTTAAATCCAATAGCTTTTTAAGTTTTATATTATGTTCTTGATCAAGAAGTCATAGAACATATGGACACCTATGGACAGTTACCTCCTCGATCCTTCCCTTTCCCTCATCGTATTTATTCAAGTATCTGCTTATGTATGATGTGCTTTCCTGAATTGCCAAAGCCTAAATAATAATAATAATAATTATTATTATTATTATTATTATTATTATTATTAACCCCTAATTTTCTAAAATATTGGGAGTTTCAATAATCTATCCCAAACAAGAGTATGAATCTAAGGGTTTGAAGCAAATGCGTCAGGACAATAAAGACATGCCACAGACTAAGAACACTGGATGAGCTAATGTCTCTCAGCCATTACACTGATGGGTCACAGCAGGAGATCTGAAATGGAGACAAATGTTAGTGTCGGTGACTATGCAGTTGAACATCTGAATATTTAAAGTTTTTTTTTCTTTTAAATGACTGTAAAGTACAATGAGTTCTAATGTTCTTAAATTGTCAATTTAACAGCTATTACTTCTGAAGGACCAAAGAAATGTCTGATTTTTAAAAAAATGAAAATAAAAAGGCATTGTATGTGTTGTCATTCAAATGATGACCTATAAGTCATATACCCTCAAGTCAGGACAGAAATCCAAAGATGATTCTCTTTATCTGTTTAATAATTCAAATGTGATTTGGAGGTGAGTTTTAAAGATGATAACAGGAATCTAAGTAGTTATCTGCAGTGATCTGAATGGATTTTGCCCACCACAAAGCTTTTGTCTTGTAAGGAGAAATTTTTACTCCAATGATTTCCTAAAAGAATGTTTTACATGCAAGTCATTTCTGAAACTACTCACAGTTATTGATAATAAAGTGCATGCTTTGATTGCCTCTTTGGTTCTTTAATCCTGTATTTAACAGCTTTAGTGATATTTATATGAAATCTGTTTCTGTTCTGTATGGGTAAAACAACATCAAAAAGCCTACTGGCAATGTAATTATCACTATAATGAATCTTGACTGAACTATACACATTTAGGAGATATGATGGTAATTTGGCAAGGAAGAAGCAAAAAAAACAAATGTGGGATGGGCTTCTAGTAAGAAACCACAGGAGTGTTAAAGGGTTGGTTGGAGAAAACAATTATTATCCCTTCATTATGCTTTTAGTTATAATAAGCACCTTTTGGCTAAAGCATGATACATTCATTAGTGTCATTGTATATATAAGTATGCATAAACAGTGTATAGATACAGCTGCATAAAAATACATATAATGTGTGACATGTCTAACATATAACTTGTGTATTACTTAAGGATATATGCTGTGGGATGTTCTGTATGGCAAATGTGTTGCTAATAAAGCACTGATTGGCCAGTGGCTAGGCAGGAAGTATAGGC